>ML811099.1:93721-105226 GCA_009831015.1 Picea engelmannii | reverse complement strand
TTCTCCTGTTCTTCAATTAAGTGTGCTATCCTCCTAGTCATGAAATATTTTAATTCTTGCTTCTTCTTCTCTAAGACTTCCTCTTCTTTTCTTCTGGCCTGATCCTTTTCAATCCAAGGTTTTCCTAGTAATATAACAAATGGGGCACTGTTCTCAATAAATTTAACAATCTCAAAATCTTCCTCTGTCAAAGTTCCATGAGAACTCATAGATATCTGGGTGAGTCTTCCACATAGGGTTATCAACTTTCCTCTAAATAATCCTATTCCTCCCAATGAAGGAATCATAGCAAGATTTCCTAAAGTTTCCCAAGTTCTTTCTATCATGATATTTACTCATGTCTCTTCATCGAGAACAAAATCAATGTTGAAGTCTCCTATTCTTGCTTCTATGCATCATTTTTCTTTGAAGATCTCTGATAAGTTTATATCTCTATGATCATTTAGTGTTTCTTTTATTTGTAGCAATACATTCTCTGATTATTTCTAGGGTTCTGCCATGGTCTCAGTTTCCTGACCTTCCTTAGGGTTTCCTTGTCTCATATTCATTCTGTCAAGCTTAGCAATCATTCTAGGGAAATCTAAAACTTCATGATCCATAAATTTACAACAAAGACAACTAGGTATTCTACTAGGGCATTCCTTAGCAATATGTCCCGATCTTCTACAACTGTAACAAAGGGTTAGTCTTCTTTTTCTTTGAAAAGATCCCCAACCTTTCCTGTACTGTGCACTAGGATCATATTAACTAACTTGCAAAAAATTATTTCTAGGATCTTGCATCCATTTGTTAGTCCAAACATTCTTTCTATGCATATGAATAACATATCTTTCACTATTTTTGTTAGATCTACTCATATCAAACTTTCTTTCATCTATATGTTCCCTACTTTTCAAGATAGGACAAAATTTATCAAACATACCTAGATCCATACTTTTGAAACAAAAATTCCCACTTATCTTATCTTTTCAATCAAATCTTTTCATTGTTCTTACCTACAAAGCTTTAGGATCTTATCTCTTTAACCAAAACTTCTTACTTTACTTTTATCAGAGAACAAAGCTTTTAGGTCTTACCTCTTTTCTTTAGATCTGACCTTTCTTCTTGGCACATAGCTTCACAGGTCAAGTAGAATATTGCGCACTAGGGCAACAGATCTACGCACGAAGCTTTCTCTTTTCTTTAGTTCCCAACAATCATAGTTCCCGGTCTTGACTACAGAACCATTTGTTGGCACAAGGACAGACCCAGGGTTCAACGCTTGCAACATCACACCAACAAAACCCTAACTACCAACCCTTTTGGCAACATCTGCAAAGCAGATGAAGTCTCACCCGAGGTAGAGGCAGGGGCGGTTGCAGGACTCAGATGTCTGCAAGCTTAGCTGGGACACAAATATGTGATTGTAACACCTTAACAGAGAACTTAGAAGTTATAGTTCATTAATATTCAGTCTTATTTTACAGTGCAACTAAACCCTAATAATAGATCAACGCAATATTCACACAGATCCAATAGATTCAAGCACTAAGCATACAAACATATATCAGATCTGGCATTCATTCACATTATTCAACACTAATCTACCATATTAGATTCTTCTAAGAATATATCAGTGCACTATGCATGTAACCACATAAAAAAAAGAACAACCATAAAGCACAAAGCAACTACAACATGAGATATATGTGGTTCACCCCCACCCTGGGGCTATGTCCACCAACTCTTCTTCTTTATTTCTTTATGTCAATATTCTACATGCACAAAACCATGATATCTTACTCCGTAGAGGACATGAGATATGCGCGCACTCCGCTAGATCCTCCTTCCCTGAGTTACAACACAAAGCCTCTTCACAGTCTCTTACAATCACTTGCACTTAGCTCTGCAAGTTCTCAACATAACATGCACAAAGCACTTACAAGTTTCATTTAGCACAATGTCTAGCCTCTCTTCGATCACTTAGATCCAACTAACTGACTGATTGATTGACTGACTACTTTCTACATCACCTAGATTTCTATTTATACATTACAAATAGGGCCTAACCATGGTTAAACCCATGGGCTGACATCCCCATACCCGTTACATAAGCCCAAAACCCAAAAATTCCTAAAAAGGGGCTGAGATCCTACGATCTTCGCTTCGACTTGCGCTCCACCTTCAACAACATGTCGAAGTCCCAAAAGTAGGTCAAACATGACCAAGGATCCTCAAAACTTGGTCAAGGGCCAACACTTACCCTAATTGGATTTTTTGAGTTCACGAAGCTTTCTTGTCTTGTTAAATTTCTACCAAAATTTTGTCTTGGGATTCTATTTTGTGGCTTTTCCTCTCAATCAAATTTTGTATGACAATGTAAAAGAAAATTTAAGATAGGATTGAATGGAACATCTAGGGTTTGAATAACTCAATCAAAAATTGTTCTCCTTGCTAATTTTGTGTCTACTTGATCTACATAAGCACTTCAAAATTCAAATACATGCTTATGGATATTCCATTGGAGAGGTTTTACTGTAATTTGGTCAACTTATTGCAAACCAATTAGAAACATTCAATGATGTTGCTTTCAATTATTCATCTTATGATTGAGAGGTCTATGCAACCATACATGGTGTCAAACAATAAAAAAAGTATATACCGCATTAGGAGAGAGTTATTTGTTATCACCATAAACCTTTGCACTATGTGGAACACACAAATTGTAGAGTGCGTGGTAGGTTAAATTAGACGAATTCAACAATTTTCCCTAGTGATTAAGCATAAACATTATTCATCAAATTTTACAACATATATTTTGAGTTGACCACCAATGTTACACATTATTTTCATCACCCCTATGACCGCTAATGATGTACACCTATCCTTTGTCTTTAGAAGGATCAATGGCCTTAATTTCTGAAGAAGAATGAAGATACATTTTCCCAGAAGATGAAAATTATCTTTTCCTTTGGAAAAACCTTATAAAAAGGGATCGTCACACCTTGGTCAGTGTTAAGGGTGCGATGATTTAGGATCATCACAGGTTGCACCATAGTGGCCTGTGACGTTGTCTCAATTTTCTTAGTTTTAAGGGTGCGACGATCTTGTTTATGAAGAAAAAGAGCATCTTCTCAACGTTTCTAGAATAGAAGCTTCGAGGGTGAGGTGGCCTCCGATCGGTTTAGATATGAGTCGCATCCCTGTTCTTATGGGATCATCCTAACCTCCTCACCCTATCCCTTTCAGCTTATAAAAGGAGAAGAGTTCTCATGGGGAAAGCTAGTTGGCTAGTGCTTGTATGGTAAATTCCCGAGTTAGCTAGTTCTTGAGTTTTGTAGCTTGGAGTTTTTGGAGCTTCTATGTTGGCTTTGAGTTTCACTTTTCCAAGGTGAGATTGTGGGTGACTTTCAAATCTATAGTCTCAGAATCCATGGAGAAAAAGTGTGTGGGAATCAAATAACTATTGGAAGGGACCTTACAACATCAAGGCATCGATTGTATTTTCCTTTTCACATTTCTAATACAGTGATACATTTCTTTCCCATAAAATTAGTCTTATTTTATTGTATGACTCCTTGATCACATACATAGGTTTTGTTGAGTATACATTGTTGCTTTCACTTCGTTGGTTTATGTATTTTTACAGGTTCAACATCCCATAAGAGTTGGAACAGAGTGAGAACAAACGACAGTTAAAAGGTACGTCATTTATCCCTTGTTAGTTAGTATTCTTGATAATTAAAACTTAGGGAAAGTTTTATATTCTGTCTTGTTTTGTTGTAGTTTTATGGCGAAAATAGGGAGATCTATTTGTGTTTTCACTTACCAATTTGTCCTATAACAAAATTGGCGACCATACTGGGGAACGATTTATTTTCCTAGTTTTTATTGATTTTTTCTTTGATTGCTTGGGTTCTGTTTTCTGAGTATCCAGATTGACTCTCTGAATGTTTAATTTCCCTGGAAAATCTTCTTGCTATTTATTTTTTCCATTTTTCCCTTGATCGTCGCACTATAATCTTTTGTGATCTACGACGATCTAGGATCGATGCATTCTACCTTGAGAGACAGTGCGACATCGTCACACTATGGCCTTCTATGGCCTGCAGCGATTTGGGATCGATGCACTGTGTTAGTCTTCTAGCCTGTAATGATTGTGATTGTTTTTTTAGTTTTTGATGGTTTTCCCTACCTAGATTTGTGTTAAGTGTTTGGGGTGATTTGTTGGGTCTGTTTACAGTCTGCTTGATAGTCTTTGAATTTTCTTTTAGCCTTATTTTTTTTTTTTTAGCCTGTGTGCTTTTGAAAGCTTTGGTCTCTTGCTTTGAGTTTCTTTCAATTACAAAGCATTGTTTTTCTTTAGAATTGTTTAGTGAAAGAACATTTCTTTTTTCTGAATAGTTCATTTTAAAATAAAAAAAATGAGATTGGGGGCATCCTTACATTTGAAGTAGCGAAATCACATGGTTTTTGGAATTTTTGGTGTACAGTCTCTTTAGCTTATTTCTTGAAGATCTTGATATTGATGAGTTTAATAAACTTTTGGGAGATTGTGCATCTGAGAATGATAAACGTTGTCTCCTTCTCGTAATATAGCTTTCATCGAAGTGAAATATTTGCATTCTCATTTCTTTGCATTGTTTAGATTCGGTCAAAACATCATTTAGTCCATGCCATTTTCCTATTGAGAAAACAACAACCTTAAAATAAAGTGCTTATAAAAATTGATTAGAATTTTTTATATTTTCTGGTAACAAACCTACATTAGCTTAGGGTGTAGGGCTTTAACATTGGTGTGAAAAATAACTTTCCAAAGCTGTAAACAAACATAGAATCTTGTGCTAGGAAGCGGTAAATTAACTTATTCCATTTTGTCCTGGGAAGCCCTTCTCACACAAGGGTCAAACACGAGGTCACATTGAGACTAGAAAAGTGAACAACCCTACTTTGTTGGTCTTGGTGTAATGGTTATGCGTATTATTGGGGGTCACTTGAAAAAAAAACCCTGTGCGAGTCTTCTCAAGTCAATTTTAGGCTCAGTTACCTTGCCCTTGCACGTGTATTGTACTGTCGACTGTTTCCCCATGCATCATTTTGGTAGTTGATAACCTTAGTGGCCTTTTTATTTAGGGTAATACATGAGGTGACAGTGAAGGGGAAGTATTCACTGTACCTGGAATCGACATTGACCAAAATCACTTGGGCTCCTTGGAGGGTAAATCCATGTTTATTGTGTGGAAGCTTGCACCAAGGCATAAGTTCGATAAATAGGTAGTCAACGTAACTTTTCCACCCACTCTATCTCATCCCCTTCTTACATTGTTCTCGCGACATTGAATTTCATCATCAACTAGTTCATTCATTGTGAGAAGGTTTTGTTTGCTTGCTTGCTTACTAGATTTTTAGCATGTGCTATTTGTTTTCCCTTATAGGCCTTATGTTGCATCTGTATTTATGGCGTCACTTCTCGGAACGACCAATGAAGCAACTCCTTCTCCGGGGGATCCTTTTTTTTTTCCTTCTTACAGAAACGTTGGTCTTCCTTACATCACTACTTTGAGCCTTCCAGGTCTCACAATTATATTACCGATATGGTTTTTTTCCACTCAGGTAATCCTGACTACAACAAGTTCTTCAGTTGTAAGCAGTTCCCCCCAAGAAGATCAACCTCATGTCGATCCTTCACCTTCTTCACCAGTAAGATATTCTTTGCCTTATTCACTTGCAAGGTCTTCTTCTGTTTCATCCTCTTCATTGAGTGAAATATTTGAAGCTAGTAATCCGATGGATAAGAAGAAGAATAAACAAAATATTAAGAAGAAGAAAAATAAAGAAGGTTCCAAACTTCCAACCACTGCCAGACATGTTGGAAAACAACTAGTTACTGATAATCGTGCTGGGAGTGTTGATGGTGCCAATATCACCCAAACAACCCGTAGGCTCAAGTACCCTTGCAATATTTGTAAGGGTAGCCATCTTCTTAAGGATTTCCCTAGTCTATAAAAGGTTATAGAAGCATGGTATACATGCCCTCGCCATCCCATGTCGTCAACCTTTGAACAACATGCTGATGACCTCCCATCAACTAGTCAGGATACCATTGCAAAGAAGAAAAGTAGAGTCAAGTTCCCATGTATGTTATGTGGAGGGAGTCATCGAACTCACCTTTTCCCTCGTATGGACAAAGCCTCAAAATTTATGGAAGACATGACTCTTTCCTAGCCTCAACTTCTGGCTGCTTACTGCAACCTTACTCTCAACCCACCTATCGTTGATGGCATGATCAATACGGTCTCTTCATCGGTTGGTTCAGTTGATTAGGTAGTCAATCTGGTCATGTCCTTAGTTGAACCAGTTGACAAAGTGGTCGGTCCGATCCCATCCTCGGTCGATCCCACTCTCCCGTTAGAGAATGAAACCCAAGCAGTCGATCCGTTTCCATCCGTCAACCCCATTCTCCCCTTGGAGAATGAAACTCAAGTGGTCGATCTGATCTCGTCATCGGTCGATCCTACTCTCCCACTAGATAGTAAACCCGATATTGTCGACGTTTTTCTCGTTGATACATAATCTACCGTGCTAGGGGGCATCCATCCTTCTCCTGTGGAACCCTCTCCAAGTAATGAAGCTATCCTTTTTGATTGGGGTGTGCTAACTGGACCTCGTCTTCCCTCTCACATTATTTTCAAGATTACCAAACAGGTTTGTGGTAGGGATGTTCCTTATATGCTGATAGATGAAGGTGCATCCGTTAGTATTTTTTCCTTTATTGCTTGGCAAGCTTTGGGTTATCCTCAACTTGTGTCTATTACACATAATCTGTTAGCTTTTAACATAAGAACTAGTCAACCTTTAGGGACCCTTCCTCAGTTTTCCGCAACTTTGGGAGGGAAAACTATATTTATTGATGTTATGGTAGTCCAAGACCCCTTGGATTTCAATTTAATCCTTGGGTGAGATTATGTCTATGCCATGAAATCTATCGTGTCCACTCTTTTTCATGTGATATCTTTCCCTCACGATGGAAGAATTGTGACTATTGATCAACTTTCGTTCATTGGCCCTGACTTGACCATTAACTCAATGACCTCCTTAAATGGTTCTTATATGCAGACAGTATCGCCCTCGCCACAGGTCAATTATGTGGCATTGTCTCCCATGCCTTTAGTTGCCGATGAATATGAGCCTCTCATTGTAATCTCAGTCTCTTATGACTTAGATTCAGTAGTTGACATGGTGATCTCTTCAATAGGGCTATTAGAGCTCGACCTCCTTACCCCTATTGCGGCCCTCAACATGTGTTCCTTCTAGAGTGTGTTTCTTCCGTCAAGTGAATATCTCTTGGAAGCCATGACCGATTTTTGTCCCTTGACATGGTGTCCTTCCAGAGCATTGTCCTCTTGGAAGCCATGATCAAGAAACCAACTTTGAGCATGGTTTTCTGATTTCAAGCTCATTAAAAAATGTTACTGGCTTTGAGCATGGTTTTCTGATTTCAAGTTCATTAAAAAATGAAACCAGCTTTGAGCATGGTTTTCCGATTTCAAGCTCATTAAAAAATGAAACCAACTTTGAGCATGGTTTTTTTATTTCAAGCTTAGTAAAAAATGAAACCAGTTATGAGCATGTTTTTCTGATTTCAAGCTCCTTAAAAAATGAAACCAGATGTGAGGATAATTTTGCGTCTATGTGGAAACCTCGTTAAAAAATGAAACATAGGTCACAAAGATAGTTTTTGCATCCCTGTGGCAACCTCGTTAAAAAATGAAACAAAAGTTACAAGCATAATTCTTCTCCTATGTCAATCTCGTTAAAAAATAAAACAACTCGTCTCGAGCATAGTTCCTATTCCTCTGTCAATCTCTTTAAAAAATGAAATAGATTTTTTCCCCCTCTCTATTTGAGTCAAGTCCTTCTTCTAGTATTTAAAGCTTATTTTCATCCCCCTGTGCCGTTGGATGAAACGAAGCTTGGGGGGCATTTTCTTACAGCCTCTGGACTTCATGCTGAAGTTAAGTCATTAGCTTCTTAAGCTGGGGGAAAAGTACCAACCATCCCTGGATAATGAGTTGGGAAGGCACAAGCATCGTTTCCTCTGGTGCACTCTTGTGTAAAAATGAAACCAAGTCCAAACATAGTTTTGTTTATCTTTTAAGCTTGTGAAAAAGTAAAATCTATCCCAAGCATAGTTTTGTTTTGTTTTAAGCTTGCATAAAAATGAAAAAAATCCCGAGCTTAGTCTTTTTTCTTTCTCGTGCTCGTAAATCAATGAGAATGTAATCGAGTAAACTTTTATCACTTTTTAAGACTTGTAAATTTTATACGAAAAATGAACCCCCTCGAGTTCCCTTTAAGCTCTTTTCAGACTCTAAACATGAAAATATTTCCGAGTGTTTTTGTTCTTTTCACGCTTATTAAAGTATTTAAATAAAGCATTTGTTAAGCGATAATTTATCTCTTTTTCGATCTCATCAAACTACTTTACAAAAAATAACATTTTGGAGTTTTCTTTAAGTGTTTTTCAGACTTTTTAAATATGAAAAACCCCTGAGTTTTCTTTCCTTGGACTCGTAAAACAAACATTGAAAGACCCATATGGGACTGAACCACTCCTTCCTAAGGTTCGTTAAACATGCTCCGAGGGACTCATATGAAGGATGAGCTTACAGTTCAAGCATATTTTATCATCCTCAAGCTTGTGTAAAAATAAAGAGGTACTCGCCAGAAATGGTGGGGAAAAATTGGGAAAGAAATGTATCTAAACCTGTATTCTATGGAAGTGTCGCTTTTGAACATGACACCCTTTCACTCGCTTTGTGTCTAGGTTGGAAAATACGCTTGTCTCTTGATCATACTCCTTTATAATATTACAAATTGGTCTATGATCCTTGTTGTTGAGTTAGTGTTTCCAAGACAATTGACATGTCGCCAATATGTTCAAAGAGAAGTTCAACTCGGAAAGCCTTCTATTGCATCGATCATTTCTGCAGTCCTTAAGCCTTCTATTGTGTCGACCATCCCTGAGTCAGTCTTGAATCACTTGTTACTCTGATCTACTTCAAATATTTTTAACCGTTTCATGTCATTGATGGGGGATACATTAAGGCCCTCTTGTGAAGAGTCTTTTCCTTTCGAATTCAACTCATTATCCAAGAATTAGACTTAGAAACTAATTGGTACCTTGGAATTTGCATGCCTTAATGGCAAGTTTCCTTGCTTTTGATAGTGGGTTTTCATTATTGACCCCTGATCGGGAGATGTCGCCGAGTGTTCGAATTCATCTCATAAATTCACACCTGTTGGATTATACTTGTGTACCTTGGGAGTCATTGTCATTAATGGTGATTTCCCTCGCACTTGTTAATGGTATTCACTAATGATCGATAATCAAGTGGTTTCTACCATGTTCGACTTCAACACATGTATTCACATGGTTAGATTCGTACTATAGAGTGGTGGAGATGAAGACCCTGAATCTTTTCTGACAGATTCAGGTTGTGTTAGAGTATATTCAATTTGTACTGTTGCATAGATCCAGAATGTATGTCTCGTGGCTATGTTCAAATTTGATTCTTTAACATATATATCCACAGTGTATTTTTGGTGGCTATGTTCAAATTTGAGTCATAATGGCATGGATCCATAGTGTATGTTTGGTGGCCATGACCCCTCTTACTTGACATGGATCTTTGCATGTCGAAATTTATTCTTTGAGTCATTTGTATTATGAGTATGAGAATTCCTACCTCAGTGATGATATATTATTGTATTGTATTTCCTTGTTTGTTGGCAGGTTTCCGACCGACGTGTTCCTTGTTCTCTACA
Organism: Picea engelmannii; assembly: GCA_009831015.1. NCBI lineage: Eukaryota > Viridiplantae > Streptophyta > Pinopsida > Pinales > Pinaceae > Picea > Picea engelmannii. The sequence continues at coordinate 95,419 of ML811099.1, read as the reverse complement.
CACACTCGACAAAATATTTAAGCTATCACTCTGTTCTAACTTCATACTTTGGGGGGCTTACTGTTAAAAAATATTTTCGTCACCCGTATAACTGTTAATGATGTACACCTATCCTTTGTCTTTAGAATGATCAATGGCCTTAATTCCTGAAGAAGAATGAAGATACATTTTCCCAAAAAGATGAAAATTATCTTTTCCTTTGGAAAAACCTTATAAAAGGGATTGTCGCTCCTTGCTCAGTGTTAAGGGTACGATGATTTAGGATCGTCGCAATTTGCACCATAGTGGCTTGCGACATTGTCACATTTTTCTCAGTTTTAAGGGTGCGTCGATCTTGTTTACGAAGAAAAAGAACATCTTCTTGACGTTTCTAGAATAGAATCTTTGAGGGTGAGGTGGTCTCTGATCGGTTTGGATTTGAGTCACATCCCTGTTCTCATGGGACCATCCTAACCTCCTCACCCTATCATTTTCAGCTTATAAAAGGAGAAGAGTTCTCATGGGGAAAGCTAGTTGGCTAGTGCTTGGCTGGTAAATTCTTGAGTTAGCTAGTTCTTGAGTTTTGTAGCTTGGAGTTTTTGGAGCTTCTATGTTGGCTTTGAGTTTTACTTTGCCAAGGTGAGATTGTGAGCGAATTTCAAATCTATAGTCTCAGAATCCATGGAGAAAAAGTGTGTGGGAAACAAGGAACTAATGGAAGGGACCTTACAACATCAAGACATCGGTTGTATTTTCCTTTTCGTATTTCTAATACAATGATATATTTATTTCCCATAAAATTGGTCTTATTTTATTGTATGACTCCTTGATCACATACAAAGGTTTTGTTGAGTATACATCGTTGCTTTCACTTCCTTGGTTTATGTATTTTTACGGGTTCAACATCCCATAAGCCTTGGAATGGAGCGAGGATGACACTAGTGAAGACAAACGACAGTTAAAAGGTACGTCATTTATCCTTTGTTAGTTAGTATGCTTGATAATTAAAACTTAATCAAATTTTTATATTATGTCTTGTTTTGTTCTAGTTTCGTGGTGAAACTAGGGAGATATGTTTGTTTCTGCACTTACCGATTTGTCCGATAACAACCAATTAGCACATTATTGACAAACTTTGATACAGGTGGACACTACCCACCACTGAGTGTAGTGATACATTTCATGTTCCTCATTTGCATAGACTTTTCAAAGACACCTCTTGGGCAAACTTCTCCACAAATTTCTACTTGTGTGACAATGTTGTGTACTAACAAAGTTACCAACTTAACGATAACTCTCCAGAGTTCTCATTTTTTAGAGGTCGCATTTATTTACCCCCGTTTCAAAACATGGTGCTACCGATAGCATTATTTTTTGCAGGGTGGTTAAAGTTATGACTTAATTGAAAAAGTTACCCTGATCATTGTCTTGACAATAATATCATTGCATAAAATTGACCCTCAAATCGAAAAGTGATGCTACCAGTAGCACCCTTCTTATTTTTGGAGTTAAATTTGTGATTTAATTGAAACAATCATCTCGATCACTGGTACTGCCACGAACAAAGAACTTCAAATTAGCTTGTAAATCGAAAAGTATTATTTTATTTATTAATCAATTTTATTTTATTTTTAAATTTTACATTAAAAATAAATAAATTGAAAAAAAAAACTCCACATATATGTTAATTTTTTTATTTAAAACAAAAAAACACAGTTT
>ML811099.1:60842-93205 GCA_009831015.1 Picea engelmannii | reverse complement strand
ATTAATAACATATAAGATTTAAAAAATAACATTAAAAACATTAATAACATATAACATTAAAAACATTTAAAAATATAACATTTTTTTTTTAAGTAAAAGAGATTGTATTACCTTAAAGAAACATCATGTCAATACATTGTTCAGAGTCTGCCACCTATTCTGCTACATGCATGGAAACCAGAACAGGTGGCCTGCAAGAAAATATAGACGTGGCTATTTCCAGAAACTAAGACGTGGCTATTTCCAGAAACTAAGGTTTTAACAAATACATAATTGACTATAACTAACTCCTATGGAACAAAATGAAAGAAAAACTAGAGGTGCGATGAACCCAATCATCCTTCATTGTTGTAAGTGAAAATGAACAATTGGTTGCAAGTTGGACAACGCTTCTGAGCTGATGCACCAGACAAGGATTCGAACATGAGGTCCATGCGGTTGTTGAGTATGCTCTGATTGTGGAGTTGGTCCTCTAGGTTTCGATGCATCTCGAAGATCAGCTGAAGGTGGTCATCCGAAAAACGATGTGGGTTGAGCAAGGGCTGCTCAACGCTCCCAACCATTTCCTCATGAGGAATTGCGACTACATCAAAATATGTTGGTGGATTCTCTTCCATGGCCAACCCGTTGGTGGTGTTTCATGCTATCCAATCTGTCAACCAGTTGGGGGGAATTTCTTCCTCAACCACACAACCACCTGGCTCCATTGTGGGGTGAGACGAGGGGCTGGTGATGTTGAATGGATTTGGAGAAGCTTCTTCGATTTCCAACCTGTAAGGAGGAATTTATTCCTCAATTGGGTAGCTCCCAGAATCAAGCATGGTGTCAGATAGGTGAGGAGGTGACATCAGGACGCTGAGAGGAGGCTAAGGAATCTCAAGCCAATTCCGGTCGGTGCGGGAGGGGATAACAGAGCTGGTGGGTGGATTTGAGGGCTGTGAGGGGTCTGGGTGATTGCGCTGGGCTATGAAGCTGTAATAAGCCAACCCTCGTTTGGGCTTACCTCACTCTCTCGACATGGTGGAGTTACAACAGGGAAGGGGGAAGAGAGGAAAAATAGGATCTCGGTCTAGTGAAGAAGAGGCTAGGGGAACAACGCAGGTGAGGAATATAATGAAAATAGACACCAACAGGGGGATGGAATCCTATGGACAAAGAACAGAGTGCCCATGGCAAGGAGGCTTGGAATGCTAAAAAACAATGAGAGCCAAAGGAAAATTTTGAATGAGATAATTCCTGTGAGAGCTTACCTTCATAGAAACCATTGATGTGACTAAGAGGAACGCCATGAAGATGGAGGCGACGCCAACCAACTGCTTTGTACCTGCTCCAGTGCTCCGTAACTGGTTCGCGCAGAGATCCATTAAATTTCCCTTACCACACCAATGCACTAACATCACTACAGCATGAATGTTAGTCATGTTGAGCACACTGGATGTGAGGTTGGCTGCTGGGGGTATTAACTGCCCGCTACACATGAGTGCCAAGTTTCCTCTGTTAGCTAGATGTCACCCCATCCGGGGGATTTAAAAATATAACAATAATATAACATAATCATATAAAATATAATATAACATATAATATATAAAATATAACATAAAATATATAAAATATAATAAAACATATAACATAAGATATGTTAGTATGGCAGTTTATTATGGGGCCATCTTAAGATACGTCGTGAGTTCGAGTAGTTATGGCATACTCAACAATATAACAAATAAAATATAAAATATAATAAAACATAAAATATAGAACAAATAAAATATAAAATATAATAAAACATATAATACAAGATACGTTAGTATGGCAGTTTGTTATGGGGCCATCTTATGATACGTTGTATGGCGGTTTTTTATGGGGCCATAAAACATATAACATAAGATACGTTAGTATGACAGTTTGTTATGGGGCCATCTTATGATACGTAGTGTGGCGGTTTTTTATGGGGCCATCTTAAGATATGTTGTGAGTTCGAGTAGTCATGGCATACTCAACAATATAACAAAAAAAACATAGAATATAATAAAACATAAAATATATAACAAATAAAATATAATAAAAAATAAAACATATAACATGAAAAGGTAACATATAAAGGAAATGAACGATTCAAAATTTAAGAGATTCCTTGTAACGTTTAACAAGGAAGGGAAGAGGGGGTGATGCTCTCTCCAATTACACCTGGGCATCGCCCTCCCCCTTTCCACTTCATGCCACAAGGGGTATATCTAATATAAAACAAGGGAAAGAGGGCGATGCCCAACATCACCCTCCCCCTTTCTATCTTATGTCACAAGGTGGCACCTCATGGCATAAGGTGGAAAGGGGCAGGACAATGCTAGGCATCGCCTCCTTTACTTTATATTATAGTAGTTATATGTTATTTTGTTATGTTTTATATATTATATGTTATATTTTATTAATATTTTTAATGTTATATGTTATTAATATATATTTTTAATGTTATATGTTATTATGCCCTCCCCCTTTCCACTTCATGCCACAAGGGGTATATCTAATATAAAACAAGGGAAAGAGGGCGATGCCCAACATCACCTTCCCTCTTTCTATCTTATGTCACGAGGTGGCACCTCATGGCATAAGGTGGAAAGGGGCAGGACAATGCTAGGCATCGCCTCCTTTACTTTATATTATAGCAGTTATATGTTATTTTGTTATGTTTTATATATTATATGTTATATTTTATTAATATTTTTAATGTTATATGTTATTAATATATATTTTTAATGTTATATGTTATTAATGATATATTTTTATATTATAGTAGTTATATGTTATTTTGTTATGTTTTATATATTATATGTTATATTTTATTAATATTTTTAATGTTATATGTTATTAATATATATTTTTAATGTTATATGTTATTAATATATATTTTTAATGTTATATGTTATTAATGATATATTTTTAATGTTATTTTTAAAATGTTATATGTTATTAATTGTTTTATGTTATTTTTTTTTTAATTTTATTTATTTATTTTTGTTTGGTTTTTAAATTAAAAAAAATATTGAGTTTTTTTAAAATAAAAAAAATGGTGTTTTTTCATTAAAAAAATTAAGTTTTTCATTTAAAAACTGTGTATTTTCATTAAGTAAGACAATTTTTTATTTTACAAAAGGAGTTTCTTCATTAACAAATCAATTTTTAAATGGAAAAATGTGTGTGTGTGTGTGTGTTTTTTCTTAAAACTTATTTTTTTCTTCTAAAAGCATGTTTCTTTTTTCTTTAAAAGAAAATTAAATAGAAAATGTGTTTTTTTTTTAAAGAAAAAGAGAAACATGTATGCAAAGTTTCTTTTTTCAATTTATTTATTTTTTAATGTAAATTAAAAATAAATAAATTGATTAATAAATAAAATACCACTTTTGATTTACAATCTAATTTGAAGTTTTTTGTTCGAGACAATACCATTGATCGGGGTGATTGTTTCAATTAAGTCGCGATTTTAACTGCAAAAATAAGAAGGGTGCTACTGGTAGCATCGATTTTTTATTTGAGGGTCAATTTTATGCAATGGTATTATTGTCAAGACAATGTTTGAGTTGACTATTTCAATTAAGTCACAATTTTAACCACCACAAAAAGTAGTGCTACTGACAACACCATTTTTTGAAATGAGGGTTGATTTAGGTGTTTTTGACACACAAATATGGGTTTTTTTCACCAGAGTTATTGTTTTGAGGTCACGGTTCTCGTTAAGTCGGTAAATTTGTTTAATTCCATGTCAAATTTGTGTGTACTAACATGAGAAGAGATAGAAACTCATTTGGGAAGCATGCTACTCCAAGTCAATATCACTTTGGCATAAAAAACTTAGTTCAAAAGTATTTCTACTACCCATACCTTCATATAGATGTTGAGAATTACATTAAGACTTGTGTATAACTAATAGGATGCAATTCAAGGCCTCTACACACCACTACTCATTCCTTAGTGTCGATGGGAATTTGTCTTGTTGGACTTACTCATAGGGTATTGACAATTTGTTTAATTTTTGGCAATGTTATTGTGGTTGTTGACAAGTTCTCAACGATGAGAATCCTAATGCATTGCAAGTAGATCAACTCTACAGAGTACACTAAAGCTATTCTTTATGCATGCATGCATTAACTTTGGGTTACCAACCTTAATTGTCCCTTGCAAATATACTAAGTTCATTTCTAGAAGTCACTTTAGAATATGTTGGATGCAACACTAAACATGTGTACTACTTTTCATTTGTAGACCAATGAGCATACACGAGTGTTGAATCAAATCACCGTGCATTAACTGCACATGTATAATCACAATGATCCTTGCACATACGATGGAAAGCAACATAGTTACAACTGAGCTCAACACAGTGGGACAATATGCAGTGCGTTTGAGGTTTGAGCAATGTTAATTGATGTTTCTTATCCAACACCAATCATTGTAAGCACTTTTGTGTAAACACAAAATGTGACTGACAATGTTTCCAAGTTATTTAATTAGATATGGGATTTTCAATGCAAAAGTGCAAGATATTCTGATGCAAACTTTAGACAAGTGCAAGCAATGACATGATAATCACAAAATCCCCTCATTAAGTTCAAATCAATGATAAGGTTAGGCTCCACATCCAAAAGGAGCATTTCAAAGGACAACATCGATGTATGTGTGCACTGCAACATGCTCATTTAAACTATGTGTTGTGACCATAATGTGTTCATCCTTGATCCACAACCTTCCTCAAATTTGCATCCAATCATCAATGTAGAATTATTATAGTGTTATAGTCCTCCCTTGAGCAATCAATTGCACAACCTTAACATCCAATTGAAATTGATCTTAATTTCAATGCACTTGGAAAGAAATATAAGATCATTGACAGTTAAATCTAGAACAAGGTCAATACACTCTTCATACTTGTGAAACTAGGATAGTTCCCCACATAGGTCAAGTACTTCAAACTTTACCAATTGCAACAAAAGTTTATATATTTTCTCTCTAAACAATGGGGATCAATGTAGAGGATGCCTTGCACTTAACGTGGACCATTTCTAAAGGGGTGGGGATGTCTAATCTATGCACGACAAGTTCTAACCCAATTTTTCTCATTTTGTGCCAACACACATGCATTGTCTACGCCTACACTCGAGATTTTGAATTCATGAAATGGGGCAATAATCATCCTTGAGCAAAGTGCCCAAGGTTGACCATTAGGATTCACCTTGAAAAATGTTGTATGGTATTAATTATTGTACTCTCCTCATATAAATATGCAACCTATCTCATTTGTAAGCTTCTTCATAGATGAGTAGACAACAAGAATGTGAATGACCCCGCAACCTCTTCCACAATTCTAGTGCATTAAAAAATCTTACTATTCTACAATTGTTGTTACTTTATTTTTTATTCCTTGGTATCACTAATCTTGTGTGTCTGCGTGGATTTTCATATGGAATGCTCAAACATTTAATTGATATGCTTAATTTTGTGCTTATCTCTAATTATTGTCCATTGTTATGTTCTATGCATTCTCTGGCACAATGTTCTTGTTTATTCTATGCTATATGCTAAATCTTCCATTGTTCTTAACATTGTGCTAAGTCTTTTTGTACACATTAATTCCATTCCAAAACAATCAACATAGTTACTGATTTGCTGATAACTATGACCTCAAAGCTAGAACTTTAGCCCTAAAAAATCATTTTTAGGTAAAAAACACCCAAATCAAACCCTGTTTTGAAAAATACTATCAGTAGCAGTCTTTTATTTTTTCGTGGTTAAAATTACCACCTTTTGCAACCATACCTTTAACAACATCATAATATTGTTGACAAAAACCTTAAAATTAACCCCTAAATAAAAAAAATGGCATGAACAACATCATTTTATTTTTTATTTTTTATTTTTTATTTCTGAGGTTAAACTACAACTTCTTTGAAACCTCTCGACTTGACAATCAGTACTGTTGTAGCCAAAATCTTAAAATCGACTCCTGAATCAAAAAATGATGCTCCCTATCATAACCCATTTTTTTCCTAAAGATAAAATTAAAAGTTTTTTGAAATCATGACCTTAATAGCCGGTACCCTTGGATTTGAATTCTTAAGACAAACCTCTGTCTGAAGGAAGGGAATAGGTCGAATCATGCGCCTGCCAGTCCCAGCGCCCGCCTAGTCAATCCGTACAGGTCCCTCTCGATCTAGATCTAGATATGGTGGAACTGGGCGAATAGAAGCTGGGACACTAGCACATAAACTGGTTGGGGTACAACCATGGTATCTAAATATGAAGCAACAATTTTGAGAACTGATGCTGCTTCCTTTGATGCCTTTGCTACGGGTTTATATGATGGCAAAAGGTGGAGTAGGCTTGGAATAATTCATTGCACTTGTTTGCTAATGCAATTAGTAATTCCTTTTGGTTCTGCACTTGGTGGATATTCATGAACGTCTCAGTGCAGTCATTGACATATATTTTCATGAGGTGGCCTTCTGGAAGATTTAGGATAGCTTAAATAATGTGCTCATCCTCCCCGACTTTGCCTCAATATCTTCCCATAACTGGTCCTGGCCCAATAAAATGCAGCTATAATAAAATGCTTTTTTTTTTTAATCTAAAATTAAAATTAAAATTTTATAATATTTTAGAAATTATGACCTAAAAACTTAATACTATTACAAACAAAATCCTAAAAAAAAAATTAAAAAAACAAAAAAAACAACACATTTATATAAAAATATGAAACATTTATTATTATTATTTTTTTTAAATACACTTAAAAAAATCCAATATTTATATTGAAATAAATAGATATATAAAAAACAATTATTTTTTAAAACAAATATTTAAAAAATTTAAACATATTAAAAAATACATACATTAAAAAATGTTATTTTTATTTTAATTTTTTTTAAATGTTTGTGGTTTTTTATTTTTTTTAATATTTCTTTTAATTTTATGATTTTTTAATTTATTTAAAAATTTTATTAATATTTGTTTTTGTTATTTTTTAATTGTTTTTTCATATGTTTATGTTTTTTTTTAATATCTGTCTTTTTTATTTATTTTTAATTGTTTATATATATAATATATATTTTTTTAATATTTGAAAATAATAATAATAATAATAATTTTTTTTCTTGAATAATGTTGTTTTTTATTTTTATTTTTAAATTTTTATTTAAAAGTAAAATCAAGTTTTTATTTTTTCATTTGGGTTTTATCCTTTCTTTTTTTAAGAAAATTTATTTTTTATTTTTATGATTTTTTTTGAAACAATATTAGGTTTTTGGGGCACAATTTCTAAAATGTTATAATTTTAATGCCATAAAAAAAAGTGCTATTGATACCATCTCTTTTTGATTTCGTAATTCGTTTTAAAAATTTGGTTTCAAGGGCATGGGTTGTAAGGTCAGGATTTCAAAAAACTTGCAATTTTGTCCCTATAAAAAATGAGACTATTATTAGGAGTGCCACTTTTCAATTAAGGGGTCAATTTTAAGGTTTTGGTTGCAATGACATTGATTGTCAAGTTTGAAATAAAAAATGGTGCGATTGTTAGTGCCACTTTTCAATTTAGGGTTGATTTTAAGGTTTTTTTAATAACATTACAACGTTGTTAAGGCCATGGTTGCAAAATGTGATAATTTTAACCCCCCTAAAAAATAGTGCTACTTTTAGCACCGTTTTTCGAAACAAGGGTAAAAATAGTCACTAAATGTGACTTCTTTAAAAATAAGAACTCTAGAAGGCTCTCATCAAGTTGGTAACTATGTTAATCGTGGATCATTGACACCCATAGCCCACATACCTAAGGTTCTATATCCTCGAGAAGTTTAGAGGGCTCTCATCAAGTTGGTAAATATGTTAATCGTGGATCTTTGGGACCCATAGTTCATATACCTAAGGTGCTATATCCTCACATTGTGTTGTATCATTTTCATTCATTGTTTGAACATCTTGCATCTATTCACCATCTATGCAACCATTTATTCCAATATTTTTACAACTCTAATAAGGATGTTGATGGTTTTGATTTTTCTCCATTGCTAAATTACTTGAAACATGTAAATATTGTTAGCATGTAACTTCCTATATATTCATGAAGTCCTACACCACCTTTATGTATTTCACATTATAATATAGTTTTTTATCCTATGTGTGTATTATATCCTATTTTTCCTCTTCTTAATTTGATCTCTTGACGAGGTGTCGACGTGAGAGAAAATCTAGTATATGAGGTGGTTTCATCCATGTATGATAAATTTATACCATTTGAATGAATATTGTAATGAGAATTAGTATGGCTTAAAGCCTTTTACCCCAAGTTCTTTGTGTCTTACTTATGTTTTATTTCTTAACATGGTATCAAAACTCTTATAGTATAAAAGACATGATAACTCCATAAGATATTTATTGTGAGTAATGTTGAGTTGAATGATAACTATTCATGGATGAATTCCATGAAAGGTGTAGATAATATGAAGATGCTCCATGGTAGTGATCCATGAGCCATTCTAAATTTGAGTTGATTGGTATTGATCCATGGGAGGATCAATGGGCAGATCAAAATTATGAATTGATTTGCGATTGAATTGTCTTATGCAAAAGGAAAAATGAGTTGGAGTTATTTCACATATGCCAACGAAACCATACGCTTCGGTACCAAGAGTGTTGGATACCAGCTCTGCAAATTAATTTTTTCACATATGCCAACGAAACCATACGACGCTTCGGTACCAAGAATGTTGGATACCAACTATGCAAATTGTTTTATAATGAAGCTGCCACCACCACCATATATATTCTAAATGTCTTCTATCAAATCTGAGTGTTAGATCTTATCGGAGCTTGACTTTTCTACTTTCTGTTTCGTGCCTTGGGGCTCCTTTGAAATCTTCATTGTATTGTATGAGTTATTTTTTGTTGTTTTACATTGACGGTGTCTATCTTTATATTGAAATCAATCATCTTTGTTAAGAGCCCATGCATAGTAAGACATCTTCCCAAACCATGCATAGTAAGACATCTTCCCAAATCTGCAAAATTCAAGGATGATAAATTTGTTATTCCTATAGGGAAAAGCTAGAGCACCTCATTTATTGCAAGGGTTTGTTTGGTTGGGATGATGGATAAGATAGACTGGATTGAGAAAGAAGAAAAAAGAAGAAACTGAACTTAAGAACACCTTAGATCGGTGATCAATACCATTGGACATGGAGTTTCCTGTTATATGTCATGGATCTGAGGCAATCAAACCAGTTATTAGACAGGAATGATACAAGCATAGATAGATAGAAGAATAAGGAAAACAAATATAGAAAACACATGCTTCACTAACAAATTAGACTTGTATAATCCATAAGAAAAATCTTCATAAACAAAAAATAGTTTTTCATTAATGGAAATTAATTATCTAAATGAACTTTACACAAACAGAGTAAACACACTAAAACATTAATTTACAAGAAATATGTAGCACATCAACTCTATTCAAATAAAAGGAATAATAAAACAAACTAATAAACAAGATTCTCATAAATCTCTAATGTTGAAATATATAAGAAGAGGCTGCCCTCATGTTTACAAGTAAAGCACACACAGGTCTCTGCCCCCAAAGTCCCTCCCTATGGCCTCTCGATCCTCCTTTTTTACATTTCAAATTATGGTTTTATATCTCATTACATTATACAATTTTTTAGGAATAAAATCCTATCAATAATATAACAATAAAAGAAATCTTGAATCAGCTGCAAGAAATCTGGAACCGCTTGACTGCTGATCTAAATCCTGAAAGCTCTGGCACCTATTTATTAAAAACTTGAATAATGAGTTCGAACTTCCTTCAGATCCGGAAATGATGAGATTTATCCACTGCTGCCAGGTGTTCTGTTGGCCAGCTGACCTTATGCCTGATTTGAAGAGATTTGGATTTATTCCTATGATGCTCTGCTCCCAAATCTTCAATGATTAGATCCCTCAAATTTTGGATTTAACATTTTCCCTCCTTCTAATCTAAAAATGTTTGTCCAGAAAAAATGAGCAACCAATTCTCCATCTAGTAGATACAAACCAATAACATTTGCCAGAATTCGAGCTTCATGAACTAGAGGGTTTGAGTACATGGCCCTAGCAAGGTCAATGTATACAATTATTTCAGATCCTGCAAGCACCTGCATTTGGAAAACAATCTTCTAGAAGTCCAATAGTAATTGGACTAGTTACACTAGTAGCCCCAAATCTCGATCCTAATCTTCTTTGAAACTTTTGTCAAGTGCCACGAAATTACACCTGTACATGGATTACTTAATGGTAGATTTAAAGGTAAACCATGAATGATATCTCAAGAGACTGACACCTGTGCATGCTTCAGACTTTGATCATGGGTTCGACCTTCAGACATTTGTTTTTTTTAGTTTTTCTTTGCATGGGACTTCTCTACTTTATACAATGCTGCCGGAATTTAAATGTACGCTACAAGAATTTCGGTTTCCATCACCATGCTTGTGAATATCTGCTATCATTGGAGTACAGACTAGCACAGCCACAATTACGTGGCTGAATAACGCCGAAAGGCATATTAAAACGAAACGAGGTTAGCACAGAAATGAAACGAAACGCTGCCAGCACTGAAATGAAACGAAACGCAGTCAGTACAGAAATGTGGCCACCACTCTGTGTGAATCTATTAATATTTTTTAATCAGTTAGACGTGGCAATAAGTTAGTGAACACAATAATTTTTAAACACGATTAGGTAAATGTAAAAAAGTAAACATATAAACGGATGTCTTTATAACAGCTCGGAAGTTAATGGATGAAATCAGAGCCATTCATTTATTGTGATGACTAAGAATATTCTAGGCATATTTAATCTCGTCCATAGAAAACGTATTAAAAACTAAAAACCTATTAAATGTGCCCATTGTCAATAGGTGTATGCCTTTCGGCGTAAATATATAAAAATCAATATCAACACAACCTCCTGATTTTGAATGTTGAACCTCAAACCGGTCTTCATCTTTCTGATCCTTTTCAATTTCCAAAAATAATATTGTGATCATAGATGTGATGAGATTCGACCCATGGGATCATGTGTGAGCTGTTAAATAAATTGACAGACATTACCAACGCATTTCTTAATCCATTAATATCTGCAAGTTATTAAAGGACCTGGAACTTTCAAGATCTTCACATATGTCAAATAAGGCGGAAATAAAACAATACTTACCTGAATCCATTAATGCACAGATCCTGGACTTAATTAAAACCCGTTAACCGTTGCTGCTTCAAACTTCAGAACATAAATCCGGTTTCTCACCCTTGCCCCTTTCTGATACGTTTTTTCAGAGTATGAGATGGGTATTCTAAAGGTTCTCTTATAGGCAGAGAGAGGACCGGTTTCCCCAGGACGGTTATACTCCACTGCCCATCATGGTAGGAGTTTCGAGACCATTCCCCAGACATTTGGTATTCAAGACAAGAAAAGAATATGAACCCGGAAAAACGTAACCGCCTACCATACGCGTCTCTTAATATGGGTCATTAAAACGACTGATTAAAATTAGTCTTACATTCTCCCACTTGACACATATGATAACTTAACGTTAGAGTTTAACAATGTAGATATTAGGCGCGCCATAAATCATATTCATCTTGACTTTCAATCGGTCATCATAATACTATAATTAAGCAACCTACTATTGCGAGTCATGACGATTCCATGTTAATAAAGCAACATAGTCCCTTCCATGTACTACAACATTAGTAACCTGTTAAATATAGTCTATAAACGGGAAGTGTATTCATAAGGTCCAACAATAATGTCCCTCGTCAGAGACTATTCCTGTCATCATACATTTATTCTCATACATGTACGTACATATTTTAAACATGATTTATTAAATAGAAACACCTTTATTAAGATCTCAAAGTGTCAAATAAAATAAATAACATAATGCAATCCATCGCATAAAAGTAACAACTGTTATGTGCTATGTTCAATACCCATTCTATTGGTATGTTCCTTAAATGTTTTTGGTGGTAATCCTTTTGTCAATGGATTTGCAACCATAAGTAGTGTGCTTATGTGTTCAATTGACACTCGTTGTTTCTGAACTTCTTCCTTGACGGAAAAGTATTTCAATTCCATATGTTTAGCACCATTAGAATACTTGTCGTTCTTAGAGAAAAATACAGCTGCAGAGTTATCACAATAAATTCTCAGCGGCTTGGAAATAGAGTTGACAACCCCAAGTCCTGAGATAAAATTCCGCAACCACAATCCATGAACCGTGGCCTCAAAGCATGCCACAAATTCAGCTTCCATAGTGGATGAAGCAATGATAGTTTGCTTCTCACTTTTCCATGATATTGCTCCTCCAACTAATAGGAACAAATAACCAAAAGTGGACTTTCTACTATCAACGCACCCAACAAAATTTGAATCTGAGTAACCAATCACCTCTAGATTATCAGACCTCCTATATGTGAGCATGTAATCCTTTGTTCCCTACAAGTACCTCATCACTTTCTTTGCATCTTTCCAGTGATCCAATCCAGGATTAATTTGGTATCTTCCCAACATACCAACTGCAAAACTGATGTTTGGTATGGTGCAAGTCTATGCATACATTAGGCTTCCTACTGCAGAAGCATAAGGAATTCCTTCCATCTTTTTTTGTTCCCATTCATTATGCAGAGATTGCATAAGGCTGAATTTATCCCCTTTCTGAATAGGGGCAACACTAGCTGAACAAATCTTCATTCCGAATCTCTCTAGAACTCTTTCGATATAAGCCTTCTGAGACAATCCTAACAATCCTCGTGATCGATCCCAGAATATTTCAATTCCTATCACGTAAGATGCCTCACCCATATCTTTCATTTCAAAATTCATAGAGAGAAACTTTTTGGTTTCGTGTAATAAACCAAGATCACTGGTGGCAAGCATTATGTCATCAACATACAAAATCAGAAATATAAATTTACCCCCACTAACCTTCAGAGATATACACCGATCAACAAAATTTTCCTTAAATCCAAAAGAAGTAATTTGGTATTATGAAACTTAAGATACCATTGTCGGGAAGCTTGTTTAAGTCCATATATTGATTTCTTAAGTTTGCAAGCCAGGTGTTATTTTCCTTTAATGGAGAAACCTTCAGGTTGATCCATATAGACTTCTTCCTCTAAACACCCATTCAGAAAAGCCGTTTTCACATCCATTTGGTGCAATTCCAAATCATAATAAGCTACCAATGCCAAAATAATTCTAAGTGAGTCCTTCTTGGACACAGGAGAGAAGGTCTCTCTATAATCTATGCCTCCTTTCTGAGTGAAACCTTTGGCCACAAGTCTAGCTTTATGTCGTTCGACATTACCCTTAGAGTTGCGTTTGGTCTTAAAGACCCATTTGCAACCAACTTTTTTGTATCCTTCGAGCAATTCAATGAGATCCCAAACTTCATTCTGGTCCATTGATTTCAATTCATCATTCATGGCATCGATCCATTTAGCAGAATCATTACTTTCTATGGCTTGTGAAAATGAAACCGGATCCTTACATGTCCCTACATCAAAATCAGATTCTTGCATATAAACCACATAATCATCTGCAATAGTAGACCTCCTTTCCCTTTGAGATCTCCTTAATACTGCTTCTGGTGGTCCTTCTACCATCTGTTCATTGGTGACAATCTCATTATGGAGTGGTGGTTCATTAATTTGTTGTTCAATGTTGTCAGGTTGTTCAACAATGGTAGGGACAACAATTTCCTTTGAAGCCATAGGTACAGGGACATGTACCCGAACTTCTTGAATAACCTCATTTTGTGATTTATCACTCCCACTGACTTCACCATTTTCAATGAATCTGGCATTACCGGTTTCTACAATTCTCGTACTGTGATTTGGACAGTAAAACCTATACCCTTTGGATTTTTCAGGGTAACCTATAAAGTAACCACTGATCGTTCTAAAATCCAATTTCTTTTCATGTGGATTATGCAATCGAACCTCTGCTAGACAACCCCAAACATGCAGGTGTCTTAAACTTGGTTTCCTTCCTGTCCATAGTTCAAAAGGGGTTTTTGGAACTGACTTACTAGGAATCCGATTTAATAAGTATACAACAGTGTTAAGAGCATGCATCCACAATGACTTGGGTAAATTGGAATTACTTAACATACTCCTAACTGTTAATATTATGGTAGCTGCAGGAGGTATTTACCCCCATGTGTGAACCTGACGAGAATAAAAGACTCCGGAAAGCAAGAGAAACCCTAATGAGTTGGCTAATAACCCTAGAAGCCTTGTCGGCTCAAGAATATAATTTATATTAGGCTATTAGCCTCCAAGAGAAGAAGTCGGCCATAATTAATAATAATATACTGAACATACACATACCCAGAAGGAGAAGTTGGCCCCAACAAACTGGCAGGATTACTATAAATATAGGGTGCCATTTCTCATTTGACAATATCTTAGGATTGCAGTTTTCCCAGTTGGTGCGCACTGCAATTGCAGTTGGTGCGCAGGTTTGGAGGAGGGTTGCAGGTGCAGCTGCAACAATAGCTAGTTTCAGTATTGGCTTGGATATCTCTTGGCTAGGGTTTGGAACATCTGATCAGTCTTTTGTGATGCACTATCCTTGGGGATTGATGCGCTGCTCTTTGTTTGGCTATCTAGCCTAGGGTTTGCTTCCAGAGGAATTCTCAGTCAAGGTTAAGGTGCTCGGAGGGAGGCTTCAGCCTGTGGTTGGGTGATGAGGGTATCGTCAATGGTAAAATGAGCACACCATCTTCTATATTCTAACACTAACCATATCCATTAAAGTACGATTACGTCTTTCAGCCACACCATTCTGCTGAGGCGTTCCAGGCATAGTATACTGTGCACATATGACATGCTTTTCAAGGATTTTAGCAAATGGGCCAGGGCACTGCCCTGTTTCATCATACTTTCCATAGTATTCACCACCTCTATCAGATCTGATGATTTTCACCTTTCCGTCTAGTTTCCTTTCAACCTCAGTAATATACACCTCAAGTGCATCCACCGATTGATATTTTTCATGCAGCAAATAAACATAACCATAACGTGAAAAATCATCAATAAAGGTGATAAAATACTTTTCTCCACCATAACGTGAAAAATCATCAATAAAGGTGATAAAATACTTTTCTCCACCAAAGGATGGATTGTCAAAGGGCCCACAAATGTCTGTATGGATAATCTCAAGACGCTTAGTACTTCTTGTGTCACTTTTTGTGGTGTGTTTGATTTGTTTTCCCTTAATACAATCTATACACACTCCAAGATCAGAAAAATCTAGGTTCAAGAGAATCCCATCTTTTACTAATCTAAGTAACCTTTCTTTGGAAATATGTCCCAGCCTTTTATGCCACAAGTATGAGGAATTTTCATTTGTGAGGCTACGTTTAATACCAACATTATGATGTAGGGTAAGAACAGTTTCAACAAATTGATCATCAAGTTTTAATTTATACAAACCATCACAAAGAATACCCGAATCAACAAAAGAGGTATTCTTAAACAAACTGAAGCATTTATTTCCAAAAGTACAGTAGTAACCATCAATATCAAGTTTGGACAAGGAAATTAAATTTCTGGAAACAGAAGGAACATAAAGAGCCTGAAACAAATCCAAAAGATGACCAGAATATAGAAATAAACGATAAGTCCCAATGGCTTCAACTGGAGCTTTAACTCGATTTCCCATGAACATAAAGTTTTCATTTGGATTTATGGCCTGGGTTGTAAGGAATCCTTGCAAGGTATTTGAAACATGAGTAGTATCCCCAGAGTCAATCCACCAAGTATTAGAAAGAACTTCAGTTAGGTTTGATTCGAAACAAACATAAATTAAATTCATACCTTTCTTTTCGAACCATTCCCTACGTTTTGGATAGTCTTTCTAATAGTGTCCCAATTTTTTACAGAAGTGACACTTATCACTGTTCCTTTCCTTCTTATAAGCCTGAGAACCATGATTAGGCTCACCAACCTTGGGTGGTGTTCGCTTCATGCCCTTTCTAGGCTTTTTCCCTTTCCTTTCGACTCCTTGAGTTATGAAATGAACTGAATGTTGTCCATGTTGCTTAAGTCTTGCCTCTTCTTGATTGAGCATACCAACCAACTCATTCACATTCCACTTATCCTTAATAGTGTTATAGTGAATTTGGAATGGCCCGTACTGAGGAGGCAAGGAGTTCAAGATAAATTGCACAAGAAATAACTCATCCAATTTCATCTCAAGAGTCTTTAATTGAGTAGCCAGATTTTTCATTTCAAGGACATGCTCATGCATCCCATGCGTACTATCAAACTTCATGGTGGTAAGTTTAGCCATCAATGTCCCAACAAGGGATTTGTCTGCAGTTCGGAAACGCTCTCCCACAGATTTCAGAAATTCTTTAGCACTGTTAGTTTCAGGAAGAGTTGACTTGATGTTGTTTGCTACAGTCATTCGCATAAACTTAAGGCTCAGTCTGTTCGATCTTTCCCATGTTTTGAATATAATTTTTTCTTCTGCACTGCTGTCATCAGCAATAGCAGCTGGTTTCTCAGATTCAAGTGCTATATCTAGATCTAGAACACCGAGGTGAAACTGAACCTGTTCTTTCCAATCTGAAAAATTCATTCCATTCAAAATCGGAACAGAAGAGGCATGTGAATGTAGCGAAATAGGAACTAACACTGCAATCATAAATTCACGCTCACAATATTAATGCTACGAGTTATAAATAGTTTAACAAATAAGCAACATAAAAACACATGGTTAAACAATAATAAACAGTATTACCGTGACCTACCTTTGGGCTAATATTATGGTAAACTATTAACATTATGGTGATTTCCTTTCACCTAATAGGACTGATTGATAAAATATTCACAACTAAGAAGTCCAAAACCTTTGGGTATCCGTACCAACCTCAATCATTAATACCCACCAACCATCCTACCCCAATTAATTAATCTCTCAAAAACGGTGCACCTTTGGGCCAACCTAATATTATAGTGATTAAATAATTGCGATTTGCAGAGTCATTATTTTAACACCGGGGAAACGAGTATTAAATTTCTATAATTTGGCTTGATATCTACAATCATTCCGGTTGGACCACTTTGGCGGCTACCAAACCGTATCTTAATATAGATCTTAAATCAATATAATGACTCTGTACATTGAATCAACAGTAATGTGTTCAACGCAGACATATATAGCGAACAAAAACTTCAATGTAGAAGTACGCTATGAATCCATTAGTCAAATACCTAAAAAAAAATAAAATTGAAAGTTCCTGAACACTTCTCTGATACCACATGTTAAATAAATTGATAGACATTACCAACGCATTTCTGAATCCATTAATATCTGCAAGTTATTAAAGGACCTGGAACTTTCAAGATCTTCACATATGTCAAATAAGGAGAAAATAAAACAATACTTACCTGAATCCATTAATGCGCAGATCCTGGACTTAATTAAAACCCGTTAACCATTTCTTCTTCAAACTTCAGAACATAAATCCGGTTTCTCACCCTTGCCCCTTTCTGATACGTTCTTTCAGACTATGAGATGGGTATTCTGAAGCTTCTCTTATAGGCAAAGAGAGGACTGGTTTCCATAGGATGGTTATACTCCACTACTCATCATGGTAGGAGTTTTGAGACCATTCCCTAGACATTTGGTATTCAAGACAAGAAAAGAATATGTACCTGGAAAAATGTAAATGCCTACCATACACGTCTCTTCATATGGGTCATTAAAACGACTGATTAAAATTAGTCTTACAGGAGCTTGTTTCCCTTGATGATTATCGGCTTACTGTTGCTTGTAATGACAATACCAAATCATAAACACCAAATCCATATAAACAACAGGGGATTCATTATAACAAATGCAAATATTGCTGTGAAAGGAAAAGTGATGACTCTGTTAGCTTGCTTGAAAAATACTAGCAAACCATAGCTGCAACAACCTACAATAAAATTGTTGGGTCTCGAGAAAAGTTTGAAGCCATAGACATTAAGAATGTTCGAGGAGAAACATGACAACCATGACGACTATTCATGATAATTAGGGCATGTTGTATTTCTACCTCCATAGCAATAGATTTCAATGGGAGTTGAATTGACTTGTGGTAGATTCAGTGGCATTCAAACACCCCCTTCAACTTTTTCAATGCTGGGCGTTTGACATGACACCTTAGCAATCTAGGCGATTACTGTGATGATTGATTGACAATTTTGAATATGGTATGGTATGAGATTTTTTGTTTTTAGTATTGATAATGCTCATTTGAGCATTTCTCTTGACACCTGGAGCTTTGATTGACAAAACCCTAAATACTTGTGAACCACCCGTGGATGCTCTTGACGCGTTGGATTTAAGGAGCACTTAGATGCTTGTATATGTCACTCGAGCTCGACCACTTGGCGTTTGGTTTTTATTCTTTGTGTAGTGGGAAATATCCCACATACACAAGGGATAGACAAATATAACACTTTATATTACCAACCACTTTCAACTTGAATCGACCCATAGTGCATGGCTCCTTATGACTCTTCCTTGGTGCCTTATGTGCTTAATGACATGTGAAATCGAATGTGGGGGAATTATATGCTTGGTTCTTGGTCTCTGACATGAGAAATCAAATGTGGGTGCAATTCTCAAAAACTTGGTGAGAGTGCTCGATGCTTGTGATATATGCTTGGTTCTTGGTCTCTAGTGCTTAATGACACATGGAATCAAATGTGGGCATAATCCTCGAACACTTGGTGTGAGTGCTCGATGATGCTTGTGATATATGCTTGGTTCTTGGTCTTTGGTGCTTAATGATATGTGAAATCTATTTGCCCCATCCCCACCCTCATAGAAATGAGGGGTAGGGTGGGGGTGGGGTTGCGGAAAATATAAGAGAAATGAGGGTGAGGGGGAGGGTGCCATCCCCACCCTCATAGAAATGAGGGGGAGGCTGGAGGTGTGGAAAATATAAGAGAAATGAGGGTGAGGGGGAGGGTGCCATCCCCACCCTCATAGAAATGAGGGGGAGGCTGGAGGTGTGGAAAATATAAGAGAAATGAGGGTGAGGGTGAGGGTGCCGATAGGGAAAATACCCCCATCCACATCTCCACCCTCATTTCTCTTATATTTGCTCCACCCCCACCCTCATTTCTCTTATATTTGCTCCACCCCCACCCTCATTTCTCTTATATTTTCCCCACCCTCACCCTCATATATATGAATACATTTCTCTTATATTTGTCGCACCCCCACCCTCATATATATGAGGGTAAATACATTTCTCTTATATTTTCCCGATCCCCACCCTCATATATTTGAGGGTGAGGTTGGGGGTGGGGCAAATATAAGAGAAATGTATAAATGTATAAATATAAGAGAAATGTACACCCTCATATATATGAGGGTGGGGGTGGGGATAGGGCAAATATAAGAGAAATGTATAAATACATTTCTCTCATATTTTCTCGACCCCAACCCGCACCCTCATAATGGGGAAAATATAAGAGAAATGTATATATGAGGGTGAGGGTGAGGGTGAGGGTGAGGGTGGGGGTGCGGAAAATATAAGAGAAATGTATAAATATGACGGTGGGGATGGAACAAATATAAGAGAAATGTATTTATATGTATTTATACATTTCTCTTATATTTTCCTCACCCCCACCCTCATATATTTCTACATATGAGAAATGTGGCAAATATAAGAGAAATGTATTTATACATTTCTCTTATATTTGCCTCACCCCCACCCTCATATTTATACATTTCTCTTATATTTTCTCCACCCCCACCCTCATATATAAGAGAAATGTGTAAATATGAGGGTGAGGGTGAGGGTGAGGGTGGGGGTAGGGAAAATATAAGAGAAATGTGTATAAATACATTTCTCTTATATTTGCCTCACCCCCATCCCCACACTCGCCACCCACACCCTCACCCCCACCCTCATATTTATACATTTTTCTTATATTTGTCCTACCCCCATCTCCACCCTCATATTTATACATTTCTCTTATATTTTCCCAGCCCCACCCTCACCCTCACCCTCACCCTCATATATAAATACATTTCTCTTATATTTTCCCTACGATGACCCCCACCCTCATAATACACTTCTCTTATATTTGCCTCACCCCCGCCCTCACCCTCATATATAAATACATTTCTCTTATATTTTCCTCACCCCCACCCTCATATATATATGGGGGTGGGGCAAATATAAGAGAAATGTATTTACCCCCACCCTCATATAAATACATTTATCTTATATTTGCCCCAACCCCACCCTCACATAAGATGCTTGTGATATATGCTTAGTTCTTGGTCTTTGGTGCTTAATGACATGTGAAATTGAATGTGGGCGCAATCCTCAAATGCTTGGCGCGAGTGCTCGACGATGCTTGTGATATATGCTTGGTTCTTGGTCTTTGGTGCTTAATGACATGTGAAATCGAATGTGGGCGCAATCCTCGAACACTTGGTGCAAGTGCTGGATGTTTGTGATATATGCTTGGTTCTTGGTCTCTGGTGCTTAATGTCATGTGACATCAAATTAGACCAATACTCTTTTTATAAACATAAAAATCCTGCATATTAAGTTTATAAAAATCCTACATATTAACCCAAGAGGTAATATATCAAACAAAATTCACTTTTATAAAAATCCTCCATATTTAATTTGAAATATGCTTTTGGAATAAATAGGTTTATGTAGCCCATTTTGATCAATAATGCTACTTTTTCCTTACCAAAACCATGACGTTTCTGCAGCCAATATTTTTTTTTTGACATAGCAGCTTAAGTGCTAACAGTATTGCTATATGAAGTTAATAAATCTGTCCACAACGTTCAACTTTTTTGGTTCCCATTATTTCAGATCTAAGAAGATCTCTTGCACCTCACAGATTTGCTGCCACCAAAAGTACACAACAACTAGTATTGATAAACTCGCAATTGCAATTGGACTTCCCATAGTTATTATTTTGAGATGATACAACCTAGCAGCAATAGCAACAATATCTCTTGTTGACCTATATGACCCATATGACCCCCACTTAAGTACCTTCGTATTCACCAACAGTGAAGTCTTTTACGAAAGGTTGAGATCCCGTTGAGAAAGGGTTTGCAACGACTTCTATAGAGCAAGATGCGGATGTAGCAGTCGATCCATGTTTTTCAGAACACAAATAGTATTACCCATTGTATACATATCGACCATTGCATCTTAAGAAGGTGAATGAGATAATATCAACTGAGATAACCTACGATTCAGAGCCAGGTTTTGGCAAGTGTCGAGATGCTAATGCACTAGAATGACATGATCTCTTAGACCTGCAATTGGGATACAGACAAAGTTAGGAGGTAAAAGATGTAACGTGCTTCGAATAAATATGAGAGTAGTACCTGCTACCGCTGGATTAATTACAATGATCGATCCACACTAGGGATAGACCAACAATAGACCAATGATCGATCCACATATCTGAAAGGTGATATGTTCGATCGAAGAAGCCTGAAACACGATGAATAGTGAAATCGATAGATAGACAAGGAGACAATGTGTGTGATTGCACTGTCTTCCCCACAATTTTTCCTGAACAAAAAAAACCGTGCCCATTCTAACAAGAACATGCATTGGAGAGAAGAACCACACACAAGAAAATATACACATGGAGGAGACAGAACGAGCATCCCATGCACAACAAGAAAAAATCAAAGAACAGTTGAAAATGATTCAGATTCAGTTAATAAGTTGGCGAAATATTTGACATTAGAGGGGCCGAGGCCATTGCCATTGCTTGCAGTAAGAGAACATGCAGATCGAGGAGGTCTTTGTTTTTTTGGCATTTTTAAATCTGGTCTTGTTTGCATTCATGCCTTGAAATAGATTTATATCAATACTTGTTCACCATCAATAATAACAAGTCGAAATTGAGGGATATATTAGTTTGGGGATTGGTGCTAATGCGCTCTATTAATATGTGGGTTACTATCTTGCAAAAGTAATTATGCAAAGATAAATGAGCAACTATCTTGCAAAAGTAATTATGCAAAGATAAATGAGCAATTTACGATCCCACCTTGCATCAAGGTCAAGGTGAGACTGGTTGTAATATTTTATGAAATAATTGGGTTGCAAGTTGGTGTAGAATTTGGTGGAAAACAAAATTTATTTTTTTATGATTTGGTGGTATAAGGCTTAAACTTGAGGATACCTTAAATGTGTATAGAATCCCTTCCAAATCGTGGTTGTAAAAGAGAATAAAAGTCAACGACTTCTAATTATATTTGGGCAAATATCATTGTCATCGCAAAGAGGATATGACAATAAAATCAAATTTAAGTTGAATTGCATTGTAATTGTTGAGTGCATTCTTGATTGAACCCGACACCCTCCAATTTATGAGTCTAAATTGAAATAGTTGGGTCTTATTGTCAAAGAGTGTATTTGCAAGAAGCCCTTTTTTTTGTCAAGTCAATCACATTTTTATACCAAGACCTACCTACACAAGAATACCACATTCAATGTTTTTAAATAGCTCGAAGTCAAGAATGATTAGAGTTACTGAATACTCTAATACTCATTGCTGGGAATAACACAATCATAATCAACAAAATAATTCTTCAACCTGTTCTAACTTGTTTGTAAGTTTGACAACCAAAGTTGAACTTCTTCAATCTCAATCACAGATCCAACAACTCAAGAATACACAAAATCTACAACATTATGAACTAGTCTTTGTTCAAAACAATCTTTTATTCGAATTTAATGTTCATTAATTTCAAATTCCAGATTCCAATCGACAGTGAACATAGGATCAACACAATAATGTAGTGATATATGAAGATTCAAATGATGCCGAACTTGAATTTTGAGAATTCATTGATGAAAAATTTTCAATGGTGTAGGAACATGCATAAATTTTCAAGCAACAGATTCAAAATAATTTTTCCAATCCTATCATTAGACCATGGGAAGAAATTTGCAATAACAAACAAATAACATGGCTCATAAATGATAAGGAGGTTTCCTTTCATATTTCTGACTATTCAAGACCAATCAACTTCTAGAATGCAAGATTTCTTTAAGGAGATTCCACTTCACCTCGTTAAGTTCAACATCATAATGCTAAATGTCAACATTGTCATTGAGTTGGTCACATGAAGAATCAATGTTTTGATCTCCATCCTTGTCTTCATTGTGGGAAGACAAATCATCTTTCAAACAAATGTGAAAGAAGAAGGTTCATAAACGAACACTTCACTATGGCTGGATTAGCACTTGTTGATGGTATCTGGCAGCGAAGATTTTGCTTTATTCTTACTGTCGAGTTTAGACACATGTAAAGACATATTTAAATGATGAAATTAAAAAATCAAAGATGGATTTGAATGTCCTCAATCAATTGTTACAGATGATGATTTTGGGCATGGATGGGGCCCAATTCTTAATATTTTCTTGAATTGAAAATTGAGTTGATGATTCCAAAATTGTACTCTCTTACAACTTGGGGGTAGGGGGGGCGAGGGGGGGGAGGCGGTACAATGATGAGTGAAAATGGTTAGTGGTAAATTGAAACCACCAAATGAAGTGAAAATGGTTAGTGATCAACCAAAACCAACCATGAGATATAGTGATGAATTGGTTAAGGGTAACCTGCAAGAAAACACATGATGTCTCACCTTTTAGCTAACAAAGGGGGCAATATTAATGATGATTGTTAGACTTCAAGTTTCAACAAAAACAGGAAAAATGCCAAATGAGAAACAAAATTGTGTAGATGGCGGACTTAGACAAACAAAAAACCAAATGGGCAAAAAGAACAATGATAAGAGCATTGCAAATATTTCACCACTTGTGATAAAACGCTAATTTTGGCACTTTGAGGTTTTGTATTTTTATGTGACATGCATTGATGTGATCAAGTTTTCCACGACATGATTGATTAAGGATTTGAGCAGTTCTAGCGAGACTCTTGGTTTACTACTCCGTAGTTATTTGACATAATTATGGTTCAATATCTTACAATTGGATCATACACAATATTCAAGATTGGGATACTAATTGACACTATTTGTGTGTCATTTTCTGAGAACATTTTTGTGGAGATTTTGTTCACCTGGATGGTCATTTGACCTAGAGGAGGAAAATTAGATCCATCTGCATTGTTGCTTGGCATTTTATTGGGTTGTCAAGCATTTTCATAGATGTGTCATATTTGCAGCCGATTCACTTCTCATGATCCTCTATCATCATATATTGTAGTTCACATCAATGAACAATTAGAAACATTTTTTCTCACATGTTTACATAGTGGGATTTTCTAGTTTCTATGATTTTTTTATCATCTAGATTTGACGATTTTTCAGGAAGATCTTAATCGAGGCTCAATTCAGGAGTTTCAGATTGAAGAATTGGAGATGATACTAGTTTATGCACTAATTCTTGTTTCCTTGATAGTATAATTGTTCAGTCTTATGATTGAGGGGGGATTGTTACCCTGTAACTCCCCATATAATCATGAAATCCTACACCACCTTTATGTATTTCATATTATAGGATATAGCTGTATCATTGGAATGAATATTGTAATGAGAATGAGAATGGCTTAAAGTGTTTTTCACCAAGTTATTGTGTCTTGTTTGTGTTCTATTTTCTTACAAATACATGTGATTTCTAAAATACGTACAAGTTCTAGAGATGCCATGTCCAAAATTTTAGGAAACAAGGAAATGGATGATTAGAAACATCAAACATACAACAATTGCAAACATTAAATTCAAATAGACAAGGATATGATCATTTGTTGATTCATCATAGATTCACAATAATCATGAGTTACTACACTAGTAAAGGAAAATAATATCATTGAAAATTTACCTTTATAAGGTAGGAAATATCACCAACCAATGATATCCAATGGTCTTATCTATATAGCATGTATTAGAAGATGCTTGTGGTGTTGAACCTGAAAAATTCATTGCTCTCATTGAAGGAGAATCTTCAACCAAAGCAAGATAAGAGAAAGTAATGTTCAAGATAGGATCCTTAAGATTCAGATCCCAATCCTTTAAAAGCTATGATTAATAGTCCTTTTGGGGGAGATAAGGTGAATATTGGAATGTAAAAAAAAGTTTTAGCCTTGTTTTAACCTAATCCATTATGTTTTATTGAGTACCGGGATGAAGACAAAGGTGCTCCAATCTCTTTGTTGTTGGATATTGAGCCACTTGTGAAAGAACATAAAGGAAATGGATGAAGATTGAAACTCCTCTGAAATTGCTATATGAATGATCCATTGTTCCACACATGTTAGTTTTCTCATTGTCAATGGCTATGAGATCCGTGAAATTTTATTTTCTAAAAGAAAATATTGCAAATCTAAGTAGTGTGGGTACACATTTACGAGGGTTGGATTCTTTGTACATGTATTCATACCCATGTATCATAAACATATCCGTACCTTGTTTTACCCTACAAATCCTTTGCATACTTGGTGTACCTAGGTGAATTTGGAGACATACCCTAGTTTTAGGTATGTCGATGCCAATTTAGCAAGAACAAAATCATTTTTAATAATTAAAAAGCCCCAATAATGTTGCATTTAGGGCATGCCCAACAAAAATACCTTAAAAAACTAAATGTTTTCTCCTTTGGTACCCTTAAATCCTAATTTTATGCTCTTACATTTTTAGTTAGGCTATGTGAGTTTGGAAGAGAATGATAGAGAAGAAGAGAGGACATACAACATTGTTGATTGTTTTTATTACAGGAAATTGGTGTAAATGCTAGTTATTCAACATTAATCATTATCAACATTCTTTTCTCCTTGAGCCTCCATATTTTAGTGTCATTAAGTTTGAAGTTTTGTATTTTTCTTTTTGTCATTTCCACACCATGCTTGGAAAGGAAAGGAATGCCAATGTTAAATGTTGAATCATGAATGTTAGTTGATGGATGGTGGACATTGGAATGATTTGTAAAAGAAATCATTTCTCATTTACATTAATTTCAATGATTTTTTTTCTATATATTATTGTATATATGAAATTTGATATCTGCATCAACTTTGACAAACCTCAATCTATTGCTTAAAAAAGTGTTGGGCCTAAACCCACTCCCACATATGCGTACTTTTGGAAACTTAGCTACAAATTGACTATGAACATTTCCTTGCTCTCATTGGGGATTTAATTTTCCCATTGTTGGCACTGATGTGTGCTTCATCATTATATTTCATATTCAATGTATATGTCAAAATATGCAAAAGGGCGTGGAACTTATGTCGCCTATTAAATGTTTACCATCCTCACATGATCAATACAGTTTTTCACAAGAAGTGTATTGTTTTCATTCTTATTTTTATTATATTAATTGTGTTCTTAATCATAATGTCCATATCCTCATGCACCTCTTTTCAATAAGGCATGGCTACCAATTTTATGAAGTAATATATATCAATCTCAACCTCAAATCTATTAAACATCAAGAGGGATAAGAAAATCTAGGTGCAAATATCTTGCCACTTGAAGATTTAAGGGTAAGATGGTTCTATGCCATTTTTTTTGTAACATTATGGATCTATGCTATCTTATGAGGGGATTTTTTTCAAGTCGATGTTTCACACTTGATACTACACGTGATTTTGTGTGACAACTTGTTTTTTTTTATTGCTTTATAGGTAATGCATTTATTAGGGAAACCCACAGGGCGATTCCTCTCATTCTAAGGATGGTACCCAAGGTAAACCAAATTCTTCATGTCTCAAGGCCAGGTCAACACCTCAACGACAATTAATTCATAAAGATAAAACATGCCACAAAGTGGGATTTGAATTTGTGTATGGGAGGAAACAAATTTTCATCTCAGCTACTCAAGCTACACCCAATTGAAAACAACTTGTAATTTTGTCAAAGTTGTCACTATGTGTTTTCTCTTGGTGCATATGTTTTTTATTGTTTTATTTTTATAGACTCCCAACAACTATTGTTTTCTATGGATTTGGAAAATGCCATGGACGATTGGAGATAATGTGTTATGGTTATGACAATTTATGCAATTTTTTCAAATGCTTATGGTTTCCACTATTTCCTAGACATTTCTATGTCTATGCATATATTCAATCTTTGATGGCGCCTATGTGGCAACATTGCACTGATCTAATGGTTTTCTTGTGTTGATTGGTGACATACACATTTCTCCAATACATGTGATCATTTCTTGTTCATTGATGTTGTTGGTATTTAAGAGCTTGAATACAACATTAATTGTAGTAAAAAGTTGACAATAAATGACAAATAAATCACTCAGATAACCCACGATATTTACATGGTAAAACCCCAATGATGTGTCAAGGAAATATCCACGAGGAAAGGTATCAATATCTTTATTGTTCAAGATAGGATTACAATCAGGCTTACAACCATATACATGTCTTGAGCTTCATAGATATACATCTATCTTGCAACTGTTACATAATAAGAACTACCACCCATTATACAAACTTCCACTGGTTTCGTAAACTAACATCACCAAATATTTACATAATTAAATTTTAGTTTTTACATTTTCTTTTAATTGATTGTTGTCACATTTTAACAATCTCCACCTTGAACAAAATTTACTTGATACCTTTCCCAAACCCATTCATCACCTCTTTTGCAAGCGAAGAGAAGCCAAACACCACTGCAACTTCTCTAATAGTACTAGTTTCGTGAACATGTCTGCAAAATTTTGTCCATTATGGACCATTCTGCCTTCATCAATAACCTGTCTTAAAAAATGATGTATTGTCCCATTTTGATACGTTGGACGATTAGTCAAATTCACAACACTTCGACCACCATGGAACACCTTATCCTGTACTCGTCCAAAATAACCCAATAGACCATTTCATTCATGCAATACATAACCTAAGGTTTGTCAGACCATTTAATATCCTAGAAATGATCATACCAATTTCTTATAAGCTTGAGCTTCCACCCCATCTAAGAAATATGGACAATGTATTTCATGTTTCCATACTTAGGAATTATGTGCCTGATCCATCCCATGTGTTGAAATTTGAGGCATTATAGGTTTCCGAGGAGGGATCCCTTCATGTAGAACCATTGTCTATATTGGACCACATGATTCAAGGGCTTAGGGGTAGAGAAATTGAACAAGTCAAGGTCCAATGGGACCAATACAACCCATGGCCTACTGCCTGGGAGGATGCATAGACCATGCATCGTGATTTTTCTTATCTTTTTGATTATTTTCTTTTATGAGTCACCCTAAATTTCCTAACTTAAATTAGATACATACATATCCCATATGGGAGTTTTTGGATGAATATTTCCTTTTATATCATAACTAGTGTTGATTGAGATAAATACTATATGTCAATGTGATCACTCTACATATGCTCTATGGTTACTTAATTAATAATGTTATGCTATCTTAAGAACCCCGTGGTATTTACATATGTTGTCATGTTATGTTAACACGTGATTCCATTTAATTATTTTGAGGAAAGACTATGTCTTTGAGAAAGACGTGTTAAGGTTATATTTCTTATAATAGTATCACTTGATGTGATGACATGGTATAATTGCATGGAATTTTTTATGATAAGATGTTTTATGATGTTATGCATGAACATGTGGTGATGAAAATGATGTTGTATTCTCATGATGAAATGCGAGATTTAGCATGCAGATTCTTTATATAATATGTTGATATTATGATTATAACTAATGCATTGATGGCATGTTGAGAGGTGGTGATTGGTAGGAAAACCCACCAGTGGGTCAAACAAGTTTATTTATTTGATGATCTCATGGGATCCCATACCTATGAAGGAAAATATATACAAAGTAACACCTTATGGGATGGGGACAAACTCAATCAACCAACCTATGCCAATGTTTTTTTTTTTATTATTATTCGTGTATAATTCTCGATGGAAATGGGACCATATTGAGATTGCCAGAGTACTTGATATTGGAATTGTGATGTCAAAGTCCCGAACAAGGACTTGAGTGCTTCTCAATGGTGGAGTTGTGGGATTGGACTTCGATTCTTGGGGTTGTGTACCCAAGGGAGTATAAGGAGGGAGTTTTTTGTCTAGCCTTTCAAGATGCCTTGGTCTAGTGCCTTAGAGCCCTGATAAACTAAGATGCCTTGGTTTTATTCCTTAGAGCCCTAATAGACAAAGATGAGGTCTGGTGCCTTAGAAACCTAATAGACAAAGATGAGGTCTAGTGCCTTAGAGCCTCGGTATACCAAGATGAGGTTTGGTGCATTAGAGCCCTAATAGATTGAGAGGATTTAAGTCTGGTTCCAAAAATTGGGAAGAAATACTATAGTGTTGCTCACGCTTCTAGAGAGATTTCGATGCATGCTACAGTCACTTGGGTGGCTTTGTATTATTCCAATAGAGGGTGTTGTGGATTATATGAGGAGAAAATTAAAAACCTATAAGTAACATAATTATTTTTATTTCTGGGACAAAGTTCCTTGAAGCCGGGAGAGTATGTAATGCCCCATATTATTAAATAAATAATAATAATAATAACAACAACAACAATAGTAGTAATAATAATAATGATAATAAATAAATAAATAAACTAAAAAGTATGAAAATAGAAGAAAATAAATAATAAATAAAGTAAAAGTTTAAAGTAAATAAATAAAAATAATTAATTTATTAATAGAATAAAGGGGAAAATAAGAAAAGATAAATTTAAGAAAAACTAAATTAAGAAAAGTTAAGATAAGAAAAAGGAAACTGCATGGTGACAAGTGGAATCTATGCTTGAGGTTTCTTTGCATGGATGGACAAAGGAATTCTATTTAAATGGAGGAGGAGAAGGATGTAGGCATCTTTGGTTAGGGCTTAGAAAAATTCTTGGTATGTAAGGATTTGACATTAGCATAGCTAGTTGATTGAGGGCTTGATGGATTTCAGTTGTTTTGGCTGAGGGGTTGGTTGGGTGGAGAGTCATCCCCCACACCCTGTTGTGGTCAATGAGATCAAATATTTGAGCCTACCGGTTCTACACTCACCTGTGTTGTAAGTAATTGAGTGCATCACTCTTAGGTACGTTCCTTACCATTTTTATGTCATGGGTATTACACAAAGAGTAAGATAATTTCCTTTATTTTTATTAGTCTATGGTTATAAATTATGTGTTTTTTGTATCCTGTTTATTGATTTCATGTAAGAGAGTTTTAATGGATAGATGAGCCATTACACCCTCTCTCTTGTGGAAAATTACCCCACATGACTCCACCCTTGGCCATCTATAGCTGGTGATGCATTTTATTTTATTATTTTTGATATACAATGTTTACATATTACATCACTTTCCCATGACAATACATCACATTTACAAATATACATTGCTAATATGGGGATTAAAAATTTGGGTGTTACATTCCCATCCCCCTACATTTTTCACCGTCCTCGATGCACATCACCATATTGGTGTACACGTACATACAAAATTTTACCTCACAATACTTGGTAACTTCACAGTGTGATGACTCCTACAACAATTCCAACCAACAATATCTCATTCCCCTCAACGTGCACAACCCAAGAAAGTGTACCTCCTTTTCTGCATTGCATTTCCTTGGGTTGTCCCACTTCCCTTTTAGGGCTCCAATACAACTCATATATGAAGTGTAGGAGTTGTAGCTCCAGGAACTCTAGCTACAAAATGGAGTATTTGTATACTTACATACAAATGCACATTCATATTTCTTTAAAATATGAAAAAAATTGTGTGTACTCCCACGTGTTCTTCTTGTTCTCCAATGTGGCATATTTAGGAACATAACAAGTCCACTATAAAGTTACCAGGTCAATGGATTAATTCTTGAGAACTTTGGTTTTTTTGTCTAGGATGTAGACTGACTCCACCCAAAAGTCTCTTTCATGTTCCACTTGGATCACAATCCAATCAATCATGTGGTTAGAATCAAACACATAATTCTTGAATAAAGACACATGAAACACTTTAAATTTTTGTGGATGCAGGAAATTCAAACATGCATGAAAATAAGCCTATTCTCTCCATGACTTCAAATGGATCACAATATCTTGTTTCCAACTTTGGGAAAATTCCCAATTTTAGTGAGATACTTTTATCCTTTACTTTTAGAAACCAATGCTTACTCACCATGAATTCCTTGTGTGCCCTACCTTTATTCGCATAACTCTTCTTCTTAACCTGAGCAACCTTTAAAGTTTTCCTAATTTTTACCATTTGGTCTTTTATTTCCCTTAGCTAGCCCAATAGCAACTCTGTTTGCTGGGTTTTCCCATCTCACTACCATGTTGCATTTTCTACCATACAAGACTTCAAACATACTCATCTTCAATGATGCTTGGTACCCATTGTCGTAAGAAAAATCAACCAAATGAATATATTCTTCCCACCTGGAAGGATTGTCCATTACATACATTCTAAGCATATATTGAATTATCTGGTTGACCCTCTTTGTCTACCCATTCGACTACAGATGACATGATGTGGTAAAATTCAGATTTATCCCAAATATTTTCAACAACTCTTTCCAAAAATTTGAAATGAACTTGGTATCTCTATTTGACACTATTTCATTAGGCACCCCATGTAGCCTAGAAATTTATTTCATATAAATTTATGCAATGTTGTTTTCCTTATGAGTCATATTGACTGGAATAAAATATGTAGCTTTTGTAGGATTGTCCACCACTACCATGATGGAATCATGTTTTCTTGTTGTTCTGGGCAATTTAGTTATCAAATCTATTGTAACCACTTCCCATTTCCATTATGGAATCATAAATGGTTGTTGTAACACCCCATTTTTAATGCCATGATCAATTTATAATTAATTATCTTTAGCCAAAGGTGTATCTCAACATAGATATATTATTTCCATGCCATGTCATATAAACAATGTAAATTGTATTATTGCCTAATAAATAAAGGCTAAACATCTGACTGAGGTGTGGAGCACAAGTACTAGCCATGCTACCACGATTGATAATTGGTGAGGGGAATTGGGAATTACATTGTTGACCCAAAGAGTTATCTTTCACCTAAAATATCCTTAGTGCCTAAATTTATTTGAAGTGTATTGCCCCCTTTGCCTCTATATTCAAAAGAAGACAATAAATGAGAAAACACTCAATGGTTGAACAATTATCCTACCTTCATGAAAGTACAAGGAAAATGACTGGGTCAATTGGTAGTTATTAGCTAAACATATTGCAGTAAATACCTCCTTGTGTTGGGAAGCAAACTCAAAGAAGCTTCAGATAGAAACAAGAGAAAAG
>ML811099.1:0-48608 GCA_009831015.1 Picea engelmannii | reverse complement strand
TTCTCCATTGGAGAGTCTCATCATCTCCTTATAATCAAGTGATTTCCACCAAATTGCAACATCACCTTGCAATTTGAAACCTACCCAATGGGGCCAAGTATCTCCCCATGCTGATTTTCTTTCTTTAATGAATGATTCAATACGAGGGCCATCACCTTTCCCTGTAAAATACATCTTGCCATGAAAAAACCCCAAAAAATAGATCAATAAGTTACGACAAAAAATCGCAGTTTTTTTCGGAAAAACCCTGAAAAACTGTTGAATTTAAAATGCTCATAAATTTATTTCCCGAACTCCGTTTCGACTGATTTTTTTTTTTTTAAATTGGGTATTTTTCCGAGAGGAATTCAAATACTCAATTTTTTTTTTCCAAATTCAGCTCGTAAAACCTTATATCTGAACCTGAAGTGCGCCGCCCTCTTTTTTTTCCCTAGAAAAAAATCTCTGCAAAAAGAGAAAACACATCTTCCCTTCTTTGGCCAAGGAAAGTGCTCTGATACCAATTGTTAAGTACCTAACTCAGATCTGCAAATATACTTCATAAATAACCAAGAATAAACCATAAACCATTCACTATAACATGAACACAAGAAATAGAGAAAACCCTTGAGGTAGGGTAACACCATATATTAATCCTTATGGAAGGATAAAACTCCTTAAGCAATCATTGCTTGTACAATCACAATATTCTTCACTCTGTTTCATTACATTGCCTAGACTTCTTTATATAGCTCTCCTTATCTCCTAGGAATCTTCTAGAGAGCCTTCTCACATTTATTACATCCAACTACCATAGTGGGCCTTTATTAATATAGTGGACCTAGTCCACCTTACATTGAATGACCACATTCCCATATATTAAATGACTTCCACTAATAACACATAACTACATTCCCATTGGGTACCTCCCTAGGTACCCCATATTACCTCCCTAGGTATACCACACATATAGAGGATGAAGACAAGAAGGCTGATGAATTGAAGAATGATGAGGGGACCCTAGGAGTCCCCATGAATCACCATTGATGAGGTAATATAAAAAGAGTCATTGGCATCCATACATGTATAAATTTATTTATGCCAATGTAGCATGTATTTTGAAAGGAATTTGGTAAGAATTCCTTCAGAAGTGTTTTATATATGTGGTGCTATAGTCATGATTATGAGTGACCATTTGTATGTCATTGATACCAAATGGGTTATGAAGAAATCTTTGATGAACAAAGATGGATTGGAATATTGCAATGAATTTAGGAATAGAAGTATCATGATTGCGTAAAATGAATCATGAATGCATTAATAATTGTGCATGTACGAGGGTATGTATGTTAAATGCATTGAGGGAATGCATGTTGGCATGAATGGGAATGCATAACAATGAAAGTAATTGAAGTAGCCATGAGTACTAATGCCTTGGATGCTAGTAAATAATGAATGTGTAATTGTGTAGATGTGAAAATTTTAATTTCATGTGTGCTGATTTGAGGTAATAGTTAGATTGGGTTAGGAAGCATACTCATGCCGTGACAATGAATGTTGATAGAATTAACCACAGGGAGAGAGGTTGGATGATTTCCAACTCACCATGGTGAAGTACTTGACATGGAAACAGGGTATTCTAGAAAAAAAATCAATAAAAGGATGGATTTTATGTAAATGTGGCCATGAATATTGGCACATTGATTTAGTTGCATGAGAAACTTGATATCATTATGGAAAGATTGGTTTGATGAAAGAATGCACATGAAGGGAATGGTAATTTTATCTTATTTCATATGATTAATGTCTTGATGTGGTTTGATTGATTAGTATGCAAATTTTAAATTGTGAGCCATTGTTGTGCATAGAACACTCACAAATATGTTTGGCTGAATGAAGACTGATAAATTGTAGGGAGAAATGGTATGAATATGGCAGCAGTGTAAGTCCATAATTGAAGGCCGATACCTGCTGAGGGGGAAAAATGCCAAAATATTATGAGAAAGAAGTCTCGTACCTATGGAAATCAAATTTTCTATAATGGAACAAATATAAAAATTGATAAGTGAAATTTGGAATCTATGGGAAGCAGGTTGGGAAAGAAAATTTCTGATTTAAAAGTGTTGTGATGATGTCTCACAATTATTGTGTGTATGTGATATAGGTGAGATGATAGGTCTATGTTGAAATGATAGGTGAAGGTTGTTGAACTAGAAAAGTACAGAAAGGGCCATTGTTGGGACATTGAACCTTGTATGCCATGATCGCCTTGATATTGTTGTGTTGTGTTAGAGCAGGCCTAAGGGATGCCTCGATTGTAACACTCTGTGAAGTATATGATATTTTCTTGTGAAAGAAATCCTTGGAAGGAAAGATGGATATTCTGAGGGACTATGCAGTAGAGAAGGGGATGCATGATCCTGTAAAGTGAGTGACCGCAAGGAGGTCGAGACTTTGATAACTCTTGTTATCTGTTGATTTGGATCATCAACATAGTGGGTATGTAAAGGAAGACAATGATCCAAGTACAAGAAGGCAGCCATATGGATTTGAATTCATGAATGAAAATATAATTTTTGTGATGAATTATATATTCATCTTGAGTTATGAACAAAAATGAATGTTTATGCATTGAATTTGTTTTAATATGCATGTTGTTTGGTGATTGTTGTAGGCATAATGCTGAAATTCTAGGAGTATAGAAATGGATTAGACTGTGAAGACAAAGGCAAGGCTGAAGCAGATAAAGGATGAATACATGGAAAGGAATCATTGAGGCGTAGAATAACACCAAGGATGGTGTTCCTGTTAAGGGGGAGGAGAATGTAACAACCCATTTTTAATTCCCTGACCAATTTGTAATTAATTATGTTTAGCCAAATTTGTATCTCAACATAGAGATATTATTGTTTGATAAAGAAAGGATAAACAATTGACTGAGGTGTGGAGCACAAGCACTAGCCATGAAACCACGAGTGGGAACTGGTAAAGGGGATTGGGAATTCCCTTGTTGAATGAAAAAGTTAACATTCACCTAAAAGATCCTTAGTTCCTAAACTTATTTGAAGTGTATTTCCTCTGGATCTATATTCAAAATAAGATAATTAATGAGAAAATACTTGGTGGTTGAGTTGTTATATACTATCTGTTATAACCCTAAATTGCACCAGACATGCATACCTAGCATCATGCCATCTAAATTGTTATCTTTTCCAAGCCATCACTGAACAAGATCTTCAAAAAAACATTGCTTTGAAGGTGTATGTGCCCTGCACCACTACTGCCCGTGTACACACACCTGATGACTCACTACAACCCATGTACACTCATAGAATATCACAAAAAGTGGAAAATTTCATAGGATACTGGTTTCCGAGTCATTACTTAACCGTTTGACTACCCATATCCAGTCACCCCAACCGTTACTATCCCTTTTGGCCTATAAAAGAAGGGGTTGGGGTCCCATTGCAAGGAGAAGCACAAGAGCAAAGAAACTTTTCCCATTTTATCAATCCCCCTTTGCCCCAATTGCAAATCCCTTTACCATTTTCCTAAGAGAGAACTGAAGAGGAGAAGAATACGTGGAAGCAGTTGGTGCATGGTGAAGAGGATCCCAAGACCAAGTTCAAGGAGCAGTGTCGGTCTCATGTTGTAAGTGACTTTTTGTGAGATTAATATAAAGAAGTACTTTTTCCGTCCCGCCAAATGACGTCTTAAACTTATATGATTTGTTTACATTTCTTGTTTATGATGTCTAACCCACTAATCCATATGTATAATGCATTCTTGTAGTTTCTTGTTTTTCTTTTGATGAATGCAGGTCAACCTTGGGAGGATATTTGCAGTCAGGAAACAACCAAGCGCAAAGGGATCGACACCGGACGTAGAGTTTAAGGTAGGCCTACCAGATCCCTCTCTCTTGTATTTTATGTATGATTGTGGGGTAATGTTTGGATAGTGATTAAAAGTAGGAGACTTTAGACGGTTTTCTCTGCCTACACTTTAGACCCTTGGTGTAGTTCGTAGAGGGGTTTTCCCGCTATAGCACTACCTTCATGAAAGTACAAGGAAAATAAATGAGTCAGCTAGTAGTTGTCATCCATATGTATTATAGTAAATACCTCCTTGTGTTGGTGATGCAAGAGCATCACCAACAAATCACAAGCAGAGGAAAGCTAGCCGCACTCGCACACATTTTGAAGAAATTTAAATTTTGAAGAAAGCGTATCACACAAATCTTTTGAAAAAAATTGTAATTAAAGAACATCTTTAATGATGTAGAGTTGGATGATTTCATGAGGACATCGAATAATGCATTTTATTTTAATGAAGATGAGTGTAGTAAAAATTTGATGTATTTGATCTAATCTTCCTGTCACAAATATTTATTGTAATAAATATTAGTAGTTGATAGCTTTTAATTCGATAGGATAGCTTTAGAATAGTTTGAGGGAAGATCTCGAAGATCCCTCTTGTATAAATATTTGTATTGTTTCCCAGTAGAAGTTGTTTATGGGTTGTTGAATCTATTGTATAGGTTTCCATTGTAGAGAGGTTGGCACTCTAGTTGTTGATGAGTTGTTGATAGTTGTTGTAGAAGCAGTGTATGAACATATGTATAATTCAGTTGAATGAATATAACAGAGGATAATTGTACCAAATGCATGGTGTTGATGCGTCTATCTGAATGAATGAATGGTAGACCTTTTGTTATTTCCAATTCTCTGTTATTTCTTATTCTTGTGTTTAGGAATGCATTTACATGGTTGAATGTATGAATCTATGAGGTTTTAAATAAGTTTCAATTGTTTCTCTTCCATGAGAAAGTGCAAGGGTGAATAGTGTCCGCAAGGAGTGCGTTGACAGAGCCTATTTCAACTCATAATCTCATAAGCGATAACATGAACCTTATGTGTGCAAGGAGTGCATAGTGTCCGCAAGGTGTGTGTGACAGAGTCCATTTTGAATCAGGAAGTTTCGAAGAGACATTTTGAAGGATTTTTTTCTGCAAGGAATGCGTGACCAAGTCTTATGACTCAGAAGTTTAGAGGAGTATCTGAAGTTGTCCACAGAGAAGGGAAGCTGCGGAGAAAGACCTGTTGCAAAGAGTGCACATGATGGAATTCAACTAAGTGTTGAAAGGAGTATTCTAAGAAGACAAGAGTTTGAGGAAGAACAATCTCAGGAAGAAGAGTGGTGAGAAATCTTCGAAAGGAAGAGTCCTTCAAGGTTTCCCATAATAAACAAAGCGAGGTCTTTCCAAGAGATATTGGAGTCATTCCAAACCGTCAGATTTGGGAGAGGTCGCACAGAGGCAAGTCGCAAGGTGTTTCGACATTTCGGAGTTCAGAGCATTTCGAGGTGTTGAAAGGTGGGATCGCTGAAGTCATGAGGAGAATCTTAAACGTTGACTGCGAGGAGACACATGGTATCAGATTAGAGAATCTTGGAGTTAAGAGGTTTGGAGGAAGTAAGTGTGGAGTAAGTAGAGTTTCGTGAAGTCATGAAACCCAAAGGTATAGGTGGACCATCAGATCTAGGGAGACACGTGGCAGAGACCCATGAATTTGGAGAAAGTTGTTTTGGGAGGAAACAAAGGAGGAGGTTTTAATATCACTGGAGCCTGAAGTGGCGAAGAGATCAACCCAAGGTTATAGACCGCGGTCACATTAAGGGGAAATAACCTAGCGTGAGACTAGTGCTCACAAATTGGTGCCGCTAAGCGCCAGGAGCGGAGTTTCAAGTAGTCCAAACTTGCATGTGACATCAAGGGGATCTATAAGTGTGTTAATCATTCAGGGTTTGCTGAAATCCCAAAGAGATAATTTGACTTAGGAGATTGAAGATCCAAGGCCAAGAGGTCGTAGAATCCCTAGGAGAGAAGGGGGTTGTGCACCAGAGTGGTAAAAGAGAAGACACAATATTGAAATTTTTAGGCAAAGGAGACAAAGAAGTAGGTTGATATCATCGAGTGGTATCAAATACATCAACACAATGCCGCCTAGGAGATGTGTATAGCCTCCCGTAGAAAATAGAGATATGGAAAGGGAGATGAGAGAACTAGGAGCAAGGCTAGATGCCATGGAAACAACACAAAGGAGAGAACCTGATGCTGGAGACTTCAATGATGCAGAAAATGAAGAAGTGGAAGTTGAGGAAGATGTAGCGGAGGATGCTATGGAAGAACGTTTGTTGAAAGAAATTGTTAAGTTGGGAGCTAGAGAAAAGATAAACATCCCAATGTATGAGGGTAATTTAGACGTCGAAGAATTTCTTGATTGGATATGAGCAATGAATAGGTATTTCGACTATGAATATGTCGATGAGGGGAAAAGGGTGAAACACGCTGTCACCAGGTTGAAAGGACATGCAACATTGTGGTGGGATGAACTGCAGGCTGGAAAGAGAAGTAAAGGAAAACAAAAGATTAAGAGATGGGATTGAATGGTAGCCAAGCTAAAGGCTAAATTCTTACCCAAGGACTACGAGATAAATGTGTTTAGGAGGTTGCAGAACCTGAGACATAAAGGGATGACTGGGAAGGAGTACACAGAGGAGTTCTACAGACTGAACATCAGGGCTGGACAAAAAGAGAGAGAGGAGGAAAAAGTTTCCAGATACATCAATGGCATGAGATATGAAATCCAAGATGAAATCAACATGATGACAGTAAGGACAATAGAGGATGTGTACTAGATTGCGTTGAAAGGCGAGGGGAAGTTGGTCAGGAAGAAGAGTCAACAAAACGAAGGTAGAAGTTTGAACATAGGAAAAGGAGTTTCCCATGAAAAGGCAAAAAAAACCAAAGGTGAAACAAAGAAACCATATAGTCACTTTGAGAGAGGAGGAAGTTCCCGAGGAAAGCAGAGTGGTGGTAGAAACTCTTTTCCTAGAGGAAGAGGAAGAGGTAGAGGAGGAGAGATAAAGTGTTATACCTGTGGAAAGGTAGGGCACATGTCTTGGGAATGTTCCGAGAGGAAGAAATAAGGAGGTGAAGCTCACATTTCGGAAGCACAGAAGCAAGATGTAGAGGCGGAAGGCACAAAATATGGGAGATCTTTGATGATGAAGAAAGTTCTCTTAAAACCAGAGCCAGAGGTTGAAAAGATGGTATAGAGGAACAATTTTTTCAAGACAACTTGCAAGATTAAAGACAGAGTATGCAAGGTGATAATTGATAGTGGGAGCACTGATAACTTAGTATCCACAAAGATGGTGGAGAATTTAGAGCTAGAGATGACTATACATCCGACACCGTACAAAGTATCGTGGTTGTAGAAGGGTCGTCAGGTAACAATCACTAAACAATGTCTGGTTGAATTTAAAATAGGAGGATATATAGATGAAATTATGTGTGATGTGATTCCCATGGATGCATGTCATGTTTTGTTGGGAAGACCATGGCAGTATGACATGAATGTCATTCACGATGGGAGAAGAAATACTTATACTTTGGAAAAGAATGGTAGGACACATATGTTGCTGCCAATTGAAGAGAAGAAAGTGAAGGATGAAGACAACACACACATACTTCTCATGAGTGGGAAGGAACTCCTGAGTGAATTTAAGAAGGAACATGAGATGCATTTTTTTGTAGTGAGGAAGCCAAAATTTATTCTTACAAGTAATTCTATGGAGGATTTTCCTAAGGAAATTTAGGAACTATTGGAAAATTTCGTTGACATAGAAGTGGATGAGTTACCGAGCTCATTTCTACCTATTAGAAGTATCAACCATCACATTGACTTGATACCAGGAGAAAGCTTGTTGAACAAAGAAACATAAATATTTACACCTCAAAAGAATGATGAGGCAAAAAGACAGTTTCATGATATGTTAGATAAAGGTTTGGTTAGGGAAAGCTTGAGTCCATGCGCAATACCAATTGTGTTGAGTTCGAAGAAGGATGGAGGATGGAGAATGTGTACAGACTTAAGGGCCATAAACAAGATCACCATTAGGTACAAGTTTCCATTGCCAAGGATGGATGACTTAATGGATTGTTTAAGTGGAGCGAACTGTTTTTCGAAGATAGATTTGAAAAGTGGATATCACTAGACAAGGATGAGAGAAGGTGATGAATGGAAAACAATATTCAAGACAAATGAGGGATTGTATGAATGGATTGTTATGTCATTTGGATTTTGAGGTTGATGAATGAAGTGTTGAAAGATTTTATTGGTAAGTTTGTGATCGTATATCTGTATGATATATTGGTCTTCAGTAAAACTGAAGAAGATCATCTGAGGAACTTAACATTAATAATGAATAGGTTACAATGGGAGAAGCTGCTGATAAATCTAAAGAAGTCCTATTTCATGGAAACAAAAATAATTTATTTGGGTTTTGTGATCTCTTTGAACGAATTGAAGATGGATCCCGAGAAGGTGAAATCAATCAAAGAATGGTCGTCACCAAGGAGTATATTTGAGGTAAGAAGCTTCCATTAATTAGTGATTTTTTACCAGAAGTTCATCATAAATTTTAGTGAAATTGGTGCACAGATGATGGATACCGTGAAGAAAATACATAAGTCTTTCAAATGGATAGAAGAGGCCGAGAAAAGCTTCAATATATTGAAGGAGAAAATAATAGAACAACCGATTTTGGTTTTTCTGAATTTCGGGAAAACATTTCAGGTGAGGTGTGATGCAAGTGGAGTTGCAATTGGATCGGTCTTGAGCCAAGATAATAGACCTATTGCATATTTTAGTGAGAATTTGAATGATCCTAAGAGAAAATACTCCACATATGATAAAGAGTTCTATGCCATAATTCAAGCCTTGAAGAAATGGAGGCACTATCTCGTTCCAAAAGAGTTTGTTTTTTATAGCAATAATCATGCTTTATAATTCATAACCATACAAGAGATGTTAAACCAGAGACATGCCAAGTGGATAGAATTTATGAAAAATTTCACTTTTGTCATTAAACATATTTCTGGTAATGCTAACAAAGTTGTTGATGCATTGAACAGGAGATGTCTAATTCTACAGGAATTTCAAGTGAAGACCTTGGGGTTTGACCACCTTAAGGAAATGTATCATGATGATCCAGATTTCAAGGAGGCATATGAAGCATGCATGAACCATGTGCTTAGAGACAGAAGCTAGTGGGCCGAATATCTGATTCAGGATGGGTTGTTGTTCAAAGGATGCCAGTTGTGCATACCAAAGTGTTTGATGAGGGAGAATTTGCTGAAGGAAAGCATAGTGGGGGTCTAGCCGGACATTTAGGCCATGAAAAAATGTTTGCACAATTGAATGGTTCATATTATTGGCCAGGTATGAGAGAA
Source organism: Picea engelmannii (assembly GCA_009831015.1). Taxonomy (NCBI): domain Eukaryota; kingdom Viridiplantae; phylum Streptophyta; class Pinopsida; order Pinales; family Pinaceae; genus Picea; species Picea engelmannii. The sequence goes on along the minus strand of ML811099.1, from coordinate 39,334 downwards.
GACATGAATTTTTTTGTGAACAAATGTAAGATTTTCTAGTATGCAAAGGGGAAGAAGAAAAATACTGGGTTGTATCAACCATTTCCTATTCCAGAGAGGCCTTCAGATGCAATAAGCATGGATTTCATGTTAGGGTTGTTGAGAACACAAAGAGGAAGTGATTTCATATTTGTGGTAGTTGACATATTAATATAGCACAGTTTATCCCATGCCAGAAGACTAGTGATGCAACGCACATTGCCAACTTGTTTTTAAAGGAAGTTGTAAGACTCCATGGATTGCCTAGGAGTATTGTTTCAGACATGGATACAAAATTTGTTGGTCATTTCTGGAGAACATTGTGGAAGAATCTGGGAACACAACTATCCTTTAGTTTTTCATATCACCCTCAAATAGATGGAATTACTGAGGTGGTGAATCAAAGTTTAGGAGATTTGCTGAGGAGTTTGGTCACTAAACATCATAGGCAATGGGATCATATTCTAGCACAAGCAGAGTTTGCATATAATGACTTAGTGAAAAAAGTACCAGAAATAGTCCATTTCAAATAGTGTATGGAATGAATCTGAGGGGAGTGTTAGAGTTAATATATTTAGAGAAAAGTGAATTTAGAAGCGTCGGAGCCAAAGACTTCGCTGCAGAAATACATGAGCTTCATAATCAGATCAAAGAGAAGTTGAGGAGGAGCATCAATGAGTATAAACACAAAGATGATCAACATAGGAGGAAACTTCAATTTGAAGTTGGAGATAAATTTATAGCACATCTTAGGAAGGGGATTTTCCCGAGGGGAACATATAATAAACTAAATCTGAATAAAATAGGGTCGTGCAAAATCCTAAGAATATTTGGTGAGAATGCTTATGAGATAGAGCGGCTAGAAGATGTGGATATATCACCCATATTCAATGTTGCATACCTGCATCCTTATAGGGAAGATGGAGACAGAGGTCCTGATGGTCAGAAGGATATCCAGTGGAAAAAACAGATGCCTATAGTAGGAAATACACAGATGGGGCATATCGTAGATCGAAGAATTGGTAAAAAGACTAGAAGGAAAACATATTTTGAGTAGTTGGTAAAGTGGAAAGGGAGACCAATAGAATATTCCAGTTGGGTAAGAGAAGCGGACATATAGAAGCATGGAAGGTCGATGCAGGAGCTCATGGACAAGAGTCCATGAATTTTTTAGCTAGAGGAATATGATGCAGGAGCATTGCCAACAAAGCACAAGTGGAGGACAACTAGGAGCACTAGCGCACATTTTGAAGAAATTTAAATTTTGAAGAAAGTGTATCACACAAATCTTTTGAAAATAATTGTAATTGAATAACATCTTTAATGTTGTAGAGTTGGATGATTTCATGAGGACATCGGAGAATGTATTTTCTTTTAATGAAGCCGAGTGCAGTACAAATTCAATGTATTCGATATGATCTTCCTGTCACAAATATTTATTGTAATAAATATTAGTAGTTGGTAGATTTTAATTTGATAGGATAGCTTTAGAATAGTTGGAGAGAAGACCTTGAAGATCCCTCTTTGTATAAATATTTGTATTGTTGCCCAATAGAGGTTGTTGATGGGTTGCTGAATCTATTGTATAGGTTGTGATTGTAGAGAGGCTGGCACTCTAGTTGTTAATGATTTTTGATAGTTGTTGTAGAAGAAGTGGATGAACATATGTATAATTTAGTTGAATGAATATAACAGAGGATCATTGTCCCAAACGCATGGTGTTGATGTGTCTATCTGAATGAATAAATGGTAGACCTTCTGTTATTTGCAATTCTCTGTTATTTCTTGTTCTTGTGTTTAAGAATGCATTTACATGGATGAATGTCTGAATATGTGAGGTTTTAAATAAGTTTCAATTGTTTCTCTTCCACGAGAAAGTGCAAGTGTGCATAGTGTCTGCAAGGAGTGCATTGACATAGCCTGTTTTGACTTATGAGCTCAAAAGAGATAACGCGAACCTTATGTGTGCAAGGAGTGCATAGTGTTCGCAAGGTGTGCGTGACAGAGTCCATTTTGACTTAGGAAGTTTCGGAAAGATAGTTTGAAGGAAGTTTTTCCACAAGGAGTCTGTGACCAAGTCTTCTGACTCAGACGTTCAAACGAGTATCTAAAGTTGTCCATAGAGAAGGGAAGTTGAGGAGAAAGACCTGTTACAAAGAGTGCACAGGTTGGAATTCAACTAAGTGTCAAAAGGAGTATTCTAAGAAGACAAGAGTTCAAGGAAGAACAATCTCATGAGGAAGAGTGGAGAGAAATATTCGAAAGGAAGAGTCCTTTGATGTTTCCCAAAATCAACAAAGCAAGGTCCATCCAAGAGAGATTGGAGTCATTTCAAACCGTCAAATTTGGGAGAGGCCGCACAGAGGCAAGTCGTGAGGTGTTTTGGCATTTTGGAGTTTGGATCATTTCGAGGTCTTGAAAGGTGGGATCGCCGAAGTCACAAGGAAAATATTAACCATTGGCTCCGAGGAGACACGTGGAAGTGGATTAGAGAATTTGAGAGTTAAGAGGTTTGGAGAAAGTAAGTGTGGAGTAAGTAAAGTTTCATGAAGCTGCAAAACTCAAATGTACAGCTGGACCGTCAGATCCAGGGAGACATGTGGCAGAGACCCGTGAATTTGGAGAAAGTTGTTATGGGAGGAAACATAAGAGGAGGTTGTAATATCGCCAGAGCTTGAATTGGAAAAGGGATCGGCCCAAGGTTATATCTCATGGTCACATTAAGGGGAAAGAGCCTAGTGTGAGACTAGTGCTCATAAATCAGTGTCGCTAAGAATTAGGAGCGGAGTTACAAGTAGTCCAAACTTGCACTCGACATCAAGGGGACCTAAGAGTGTATTAATCATTCAAGTTCTATTGAAAGCCCAAAGAGATAATTTGTCTCTAGAGATTAAAGATCCAAGACCGGGAGGTCACAAAATCCCTAGGAGAGAAGGGGGTTGTGCACTAGTTGGGAAGATAACTCGAAGAATATTCAATTGGAAGCAAGAGAGAAGAATCTGAGGGAGAATTTTCCAAATAGAGGGGAAAATAAAGAATGATGGGGGGGGGACATGAGATATGCAGTAGAGAAGAACACGAATGATGCATGGGGAGAACATAGAGAGAGATATTAGTGAAAGAGTCGGTCTTTTCATAGAATTTTTGAGTAAGGAGTACCCATGCTAACTTTATCTTAGAGGGTTGCAAATCAAAGGCTTGTTGGGTTGGGAATGAGCACAAATAAGGGAGGGCATCGAGGAGCTGCAAAGGAAGTGAATGGGGCTCCCTTGTGTAATTATAACTAGTTGGGAAAGCATATAAGATATTCATGGCGACCCTGGCCTGAGTTGGTAGATGGGTTCCTACTATAGTTTGTAAGTGAAGGGGAGTGACCTTCATATTTAACCCATAATTCTTTGAGAGAAACTTGAGTGTTACACTGGTGGTATTATGGCTTGGCATGGGGGTGGCCTGTTATAGAAATATTAGGTGCAGTAGATCCTATGGTTGGGTGGAGAAGCACTCACCCTTAGTTAGTTTCCCAACCAATGATTTTGAATAGATAAGTGTAATGGCATGATTTATGGGTTTGATGCATGTTCCATTTACAAGACTTATGTGCTTATGTAATTACAATATGTGATTGTTCAGTAAGGGTTTGCATGATGTGTAAGTAGGAATTATGAATTGAAGACTGCATGTTCCTAACTCTGATACTTACATGTATCTAGTTCATTTATTGAATCACTATCTTCATGAAGGTTGAAGAGAATGGAAAAGTCTTTGCCTCATGCTATTGAAGGCCCAATATTTCATCCTTTGGTAGATTTCCTATAGGGATAAACTGTAAAGACCTATGAATAAAATTCCACATCTGGAATAGGCATGGATTGCATGCACATGCAATTATTGTAATTCATAGAAGAGTTTCTCAGTGGGTTTCCCATATTTGTATGTATATTCAGAGGAGCTTGGGTTCAATGGTCCCAGAATGCTCTGAGAAAGGAAAGTTTTGGAGAATAATTTGTTCCTTGGGATTATTTGAATCCTTGTTCGGGTGTGAAGTTAGTTGTGGAACCCCTGTAACTAGAATCATGGGAAACCAAGTTAGTTGATCCTTTGATAAATCAACCAAGTGTGGGGATGAATATTAACCATCCATAAACAATTGAGGATGATATCAACTCTCTGTGGAGAGGGTCCATGAATAGGATTGTGGAAGAAGTCTTGTGAGGGGAAAAACCTTGTGATGAAGTTACCAAGTGAAGTCCCAAGGAGAATTTTTCCAGACGCGGAAGGGTTTTCCATGAAGGCTTGTGGGGTAAGTGTCCATGGAAGAGATTATGGGAAGAAGAGTCCACATGATGGAGCCTGATTGGTCTGCAAGTCATGGATGCAGAAGAATTGGAAATCAACATATTGTAAACTCATTGGGAAAATACCGTGAGCACAAGTTGGTGAGCAATGCAAACCTTTGATATTCAGGAGATCAGATCCAGACTGTCGGATCCAAAAGAACCAAGATCTTGTTAAGTGAAGTGTTGGTTTGGGAGGACTCAAGGATCTAGACCATTTATCGTGGTTAGTCTGGGCTGTTTGATATTGCATAATCTAGGAGGCTCCCTAGGTCCAGAAAATGCTCAAAAATGAAAGTTCTCGGAATTGAATGAAACAAATTCCATTGCGACTGACTCGTTGTGATAATTCTGGCCATATATTTACTTTCTAAAATGGGCTCTGTATACAAGAGTTATCACACTCTGATCAGATTCTCAAACAAGCAAGAAGTCAATGGTCAAACTGAAAAAAAGTCAATGCTGACGTCAGCATGACATCACCAAGATAACTTCATTATGATGACGGCCCGAGGCAGGTGGCGACATGTGATTTTTTGATTGGACAGTTGATGTAGGAATGGACCAATAGATGTCAGACATGTGGCATATAGTTAAGTCAATGTGGAGGTGCCACATGGCCCAGGCGTGGGATACCATGTGGCACCCCGTAGTTGGTTGGTGGCTATGTGAAAATTTTATAACTCATGAGAATAGACCCCACAACCTATTGATAGGGTAGAAAGACTTATGGATAGGCCTAACACAAACACGCCAAGTGTAGGACTTGTGTATTCAATCCTATGACTTAATATTTAAGGTGGATAGTGGTTATTCGAATGAAGGAATGGGATGGGGCCTAGCCCCATCCCTCGGGCACCCATCTGACCTTACGATATGACTCCAGTTGAATATATGAGTGTGGGTGGAAATTGATATGGCATTAGCCCTCGGATCTCGGGATATGCCCACAGGACTGGAGCTTATCCACATGAAAGCGCATAGGAATTTTCTTATGGACTATTGGTCACATGATATGTGCTCCGAATCCAGGAGATAGTGCGAGTTATGGGCCAACGTTCAGCCCAAAGGGATGACACTTGGACATATTTAACCATGTGACCATTTCAAAGGGGCGCAAGCCATTCCAAAAGTTTTTTGTTATAGAGTGAGTTTTTACCTAAAGTTTTTTCCCACAATTGGTATTTTGAGGATAGTTTGGCCATTTGAAGGGGTATTTGATCCCAAAAAGAGACCATATCTTCAGGAGAAGTTAGGCTTCTCTTGTTGAGCCTAAAAACTATATAAACCAGGATTTTTGAGCTTGATGGGTAACGTTTTTGGTGCAGGGATTTTGAGGAGTAGCTTGTGTATTTTGTCCATTTCTCATGTTTTGAGAGGCATTGTGCCATGTTTTGAGAGGTGATTGATGAGGCTTGTATGTATATGAACAAGGAGTTATTGTACAACAAATCAAAAGTCTTTTGTAACATCAAAGATCCATTGTAAAGAGAACTTGAGAATTTGAACATCAATAAAGAGTTCCTCCACTTGGAAGCGGGCCCAAAGACGTAGCCACACATTGGTGAACTCCGTTATCAAGTTCTTGTTGTCTTTGTCTCATTCTTGTTTCTGTTCACTTCTCTATTTTTGCAACATGGTTAATTAATGGCTGAACTCTTTGATCAATTTTGAACATCTAATTAAGTCAATTTGTTTATTATTACTTCCATTTTTGGATCAAGTATTTTGGTATCAGAGCTTTGGTTGTTTTGGAAGGTTTAACAAGTGCAGGGTGGATGATTACAAGATCCAAATCTCAGAAAGGTGAAGGATCATTGGCTGAATTCATTCCTGAGATAGAATGATTGTTGAGGAAGAAAAGAATGGCTTCAGAAGGAGAACTTTCTCCACAAACCAAGAAACTAGAAGCTACACTTTTCTCCATGTCTGAAATGGTCAAAGTGTTGTATGAGGATTTCTTGGAGAGAAAGAAACCAGATTTGGGGGAGATCTTAATGAAGGGTAAAAGTGAAGGGAAAGAAGAATATTCAAAGCCTCCTCCTACACTACCATCACCGCCATCTTCTCCTTCTTCTTCCAGTTCTACTTCAAATGCTAGTTCTCATTCTACAACATCTACCATACAAAAAAAAACACATAAGAATAAGTCTAATATGCCTTTGTTAAAACTTGATGTTAAGTTTGATTTGCCTTTGTATGATGGAGAACTAAATGTAGAAAAGTTAGATAATTGGATAAGACAAATTGAAGTGTATTGCAGGATACAAAGAATCATAGATGAGGAGACTATGATCAAGCTTGGTAGTCTCAATATGGGAGGAACCACCCTTGTGTGGTGGGAAAGAAGGACAAAAAAAGATCTTAAGAATTTTGGTAAGAATATCTCTTCATAGCTTGATTTTACATCCGCTTTACAAAAGCAATTTTATCCTCTAGATTACATGCAACAAGCTATTAGGTCATGGCAGAACTTTAGACAGTTAAAAGGACAAACTATTCAAAGTTATACACATGAGTTTCACAAAAGAGATTTGTTGTTGGGAATACCATTGGATACTCAAGAGACATTGCTTAAGTATATAGGTGGTTTTCATAGTTATTTATGACATACCATTCTTATGTTTAATCCTAATAGTTTAGATGAGGTATGTGTGCAAGCGAATCATCTTGAATCTAGAGGCAAGACTGTAAATGTTGATTTTGTAAAACCATTTAAATCTACTGAAGGAAAGTTTAAAGGCAAGGGTAAAGAGAAGTTAAAAGGGGATAAAACTAATACGGTGAAGAAGGAGAAACCTACATGTACTAATTTTAAGAAAGAAGGCCATAGTGAGGATCGTTGCTGGATCCTTCACCCAGAGTTGAAACCAACAAAGTTCGAGAATAAAGGAAAACCAAAAACTACTGCAACAACTCAAACCTATTTGGGGTCAGATTCGAGAGATGAGACAAAGGTCACAGTCACAAGAATCAAAGGTAAAAATTCTAAAGCTAGTACAAGTTCTTCAATTCAATCTTTAAAAGTTAATAATGAAGTTGATGAGGTCAAACAAACATAACTTTTTCATATAAGGGTAATTTCCAAACATACAAAAATTGATACTCTATTTGACAGTGGCTCACAAGTAAATTTGATATCAGAAGCAATAGTTAAAAAGTTGGGATTAATCACTAAACCTCATAAGAAACCATATCCCTTAGGATGGAATCATAATGATAATCAATTGCAGGTGGATAGACAATGTGTTCTAAAGTTTGCAATTAATTCACAGTTCACAGATGAGGTTGAGTTAGATGTAGTTCCACTAGATATATGTGGTATCATACTTGGATGTCCATATTTGTATGATAGAAAAGCAATATTCTTTTGTGAAGACAATAAGTATCAATTAACTAAAGATGGAAAATAATATGTAGTAAGGGCTCATCAGAAGAAATTGAATTTATCACTAATCAATTCAGGACAGATGAAGAGGATTGTAAATGTTAGTAAGAGATATCTCTTAATGGTGGTATAAGATAAAGACACTCTCAAAATTGATACTTTCAAAGATTGTGATACTAAGTTAAACGATGATTTAGTTAGAATTGTTTCTAACTATGATGAGTTATTTCAAGTCCCGAAAGGATTACCTCCAAAATGACAAGTTGAAAATGAGATACAATTGCAGCAGGATGTTCCTCTTCCTAACATTGGCATGTACAGGTTATCAGTTTTGGAAAATGTAGAGATAAAGAAAAGGTACAAGAGCTAGTTGAACAGGGGGTCATTAGAACTAGTGATTCTCCATGTGGGTTACCTATCATCCCAGTGCCAAAGAAATATTGAATATGGTGCATGTGCATGGATTTTCAAGTTTTGAACAAAATCATGGTAAAAAATCGTTACCCTTTGCCTCACATTGATGACTTATTAGATCAAATGAAACATGCGATTTATTTCACTAAGTTAGACTTAAGAAGTGGTTACCATCAGATTAGGGTTGTTGAACAAGATATATGGAAGACTACTATTAAAAAAAAACATGGACTGTTTGAATGGTTAGTGATTCCATTTGGGCTTACTAACACACTTGCTACTTTCATGAGGGTTATGAATGATGTATTTAGGCCTTTGCTTGATGAATTTGTAGTAGTCTACTTAGATGATATTCTTATTTTCAGTAGGACAAAGGAAGAACATGTCCAAGATGTTAGGTAGATACTTTTAGTGTTGCAAAGAGAGAAACATTTTGTAAAATTGTCAAAATGTGAATTTGGCAAAACATCTCTTGTATATATGGGTTACATTGTAGGAGGTGGAGAGCTTAACATTGATCCATCTAAAGTTGAGTTTATTGTAAATTGGCCAAGCCCTACAAGTGTAACAGGAGTAAGAATATTGATGGGGGCAACACACTATTGGAGGAAGTTTATTGCAAACTTCTTTGTGATTGCAACACCTTTTCATGCTTTGACAAGTGTGAAAAGGGGATTCCAGTGGGGAGGAAGCCAACATAAGGGTTTCGATACTTTGAAATCAAAGATTAGTACAGCTCCTATTCTGGCATTTCTAGATCTCCAACAGTCTTTTGAAATTGAAACTGATGCAAGTGACTATGCCATGGGGGCAGTGTTGATGCAACACATAAAACCCATATGCTATCATTCTGAGAACTTCGCTACAACAATAATTAACTATCCAACCTATGATAAAGAATTGTATGCTCTAGTACAAAGTGTTAAAAAGTGGAAACATTACTTAATGGGAAAAGAAAAAATAATACACACTGATCATCAACCATTACAGTATCTACAATCACAAACTAAGCTACAACAATCAAAGCATTTTAGATGGATGGGGTTTTTACAACAATTTCACTTGGTCATCAGATATAAAAAGGGCATTTATAATAAATTTGTTGATATGTTATCTAGGCCTCCTAGTACAATTGCTACAATTCTTAAGCACAATTCAATCACTCATGACAATTATATTAAGCCAAGGATAAATATTTTAAGGAAGTCTATGCAACTTTAAGTAATGGTAAAAGAGCAGAAGAATTGAATTATCATATTAAAGACAAACTCTTGTATCATTTGGGCAAGTTATGTATTACAGAAAGTGAAAGAGTCCATGTCATCAAAGAGCCACATACTTCTCTTATAGCAGGGAATTTTCGGGTAGACAAAAAAATTGCTCAGTTACACAGATTTTGTTATTGGCCTTGAATGCATGAAAATGTGTCTAAGTATGTAAAGGGATGTACTATGTGTGCAATAAGAAAACCAAGTAACAAAAATCTAGGATTGTACACTCCACTTCCTATTCCTTCTAGACCATTGGAAAGTGTATCTATGGATTTTGTGGGGGGATTGCCTATCTCTAGAAAAGGTCATGATTACCTATATGTAGTTGTGGATAGGTTAAATAAGATGTGTGTCTTGATTCCTAGTAAAAATCAAGTCACTATTGAACAAACAACTCAAATGTTCTTTGATAATGTATGGGTTCATTTTGGGTTACCTACTTCTATTGTATCTAATCGAGACTCCATATTCCTGGGGAAATTTTGGTCAATATTATGGGAAATTATGGACACCAGGTTAAAGAAGAGCACAACATTTCATCCACAGATGAATGGGCATACACAAAGGTGGTGAACATGAAAATAATGAATCTACTTTGGGCATATTGCAACAAACATCCTAAGCTTTGGGATTAACATTTGTGTTATGTACGACATGTGTATAATCAATCCAAACATTCTTCTACTTAGAGATATCCATTTGAAACTTTTTTGGGGTACTTGCCAAAGTCTCCTTTGGATTTTGTCTTTGGAAAATAAATTGCAGCAGAAGGACATAGTGATGTGGACAGGGAAACAAAGTTCATTGAACGGATCCAGTTGATCCATCAAGTGGTACAAGAATAGTTGGAGAAACGCCAAGCCAAGTACAAGGCAAGGCATGATATGCATTGAGTTGATCATCAGTTCAAAGAAAGAGATCAAGTCTGGTTATACATCATCAAGGAAAGGATGCAAGGTGAAGGTAAAAAGTTTAAACCAATTCGTTTTCTTTCAAAATTTTAGACAAGATTTGTACTAATGCTTTCTGGTTAGAATTGCCTCCATATATGCTAATCTATTCAGTTGTAAATGTGGAAAAATTGAGATTATATGAGCCTCCTATGATCGAGGATCAAAGAGAGAATGTTCAAATTACTACCATCGAAGATTTTTCTCCTAAATATATGAATGAGTTGTAGGAAGACACCATTTTGTACTATTGTCCCTTGACCAAGTTTTAGATATCCTTGGTCAGGTTTGACCATTTTGGGACTTTGACAAGCTGGTCGAAGGTGGAGTGCAAGTCAAAGTGGAGATTGCGGGATATTGGCCCCTTTTTAGGGAAGTTTTGGGATTAGGGTTAATGTAATGGGTATGGGATGTCGGCCCATGGGTTTTACCCATGTTTAGGCCTATTGTGATGCATAAATAGATATCTAGGCAATGTAAGAAGGGGTTGTTACTAGTGACTAGACCTAGTAAGATTGGCTTAGTGTGGATCTAAAGGAATTGTGCATACTGTGTGTTAAGACCTGCAGAGCTAAGTGCAAGTGACTGTAAGAAGCCTGTATGCGGGTTGTGTAAGAGGACTTTGTGTTGTGACCTAGCTTGGGAAGGAGGATCTAGCGAGGTGCGCACAAATCTCCTGTACTATGCAGAGTGGGTTTTGATGCTCTGTGCATGTAAGAAGATTGAAGGAAGATAATAAATAAGAAGAAGAGTTGGTGGACATGCCCCACATTGGGGGTGAACCACGTATATCCTATGTTATGTTTGCTTTGTGCTTTATGGTTGTTACATTGTTCATATGATTTATGCTTAGTGCAATAATATATGTTTAGATGAATTTGAAATGATAGCTTAGTGTTGAGTAATGTGAATGAATGCTAGATCTGATCTATTTCCATATGCTAAGTGCTTAGAGGTGTTATATCTGGTTTAATACTGCATTGTTCTAGAACTAGGGTTTCTCCCTTCAATGTGAATAATGGTTAAATGCTAATGAATTATTATCTACTAAGTGCTCTATAAGTATTGTGATAACATATCTGTGTCCCAATAAGGTTGCAGACACTTGATTCCTGCAACCACCCCTACCTCTACCTGGGTGAGACTTCATCTGCTTCACATGTGTTTCCGAAAGGGCCGATAGTTAGGGTTTTGTTGGTGCGTTGAACCCCGGGTCTACCCCTGTGTGCCTTCCAAAAAATGGTTCCATTGTCGGGGAGATGAAACTGTGATTGTTGGGAACTGAGGAAAAGAGAAAGCTCTGTGCGTAGATATGCTGCTTTAGTGCGCAATATTCTACTTGATTTGTGAAGCTCTGTGCTAAGAAAGGATGCAGATCTGAAGGAAAGAGGTAAGATCTGAAAGATTGGTGCTCTGAGAAAGGTAGGATAAGTGAAAAGTTTTGTTTCGAAAATATGGATCTAGGTATGTTTGATAAAAAAATTCCTAGCCTGAAAACTAGGGCACAACTAGAATAAATAAGATTGGAAATGAGTAGATCTGATAGAAATAGTGAAATATATGTTATTCCTATGCATAGAAAGAATGTTTGGACTAACAAATGGATGGAGGATCCTAGAAATATTTTTTTGCAGGTTAGTTACTATGATCCTAGTGTGCAGTAGAGGAAAGGCTGGGGATCATTTAAGTGAAAGAGAGGATTAACCCTTTGTTACAGTTGCATAAGATCGGGACATCTGGCTAAGGAATGCCTTGGTAGAAGACCTAGTTGTCTTTGTTGTAAATCCATGGACCATAAAGTTTTGGATTTCCCTAGAATGATTCTTAAAGTTGAAAAAATGAATATGGAACAAGAAAACCATGAGAAAGGCCAAGAGACTAAGACTATGGAAGAATCCCAGAAAGAATCAGAGACTATATTACTGCAGATGAAAGAAACCCTGAATGATCATAGAGAAACCAATCTATCAGAGATCTTAAAAGAGAAAGAGTGCATATAAGAAAGAATAGGAGACTTCGACATAGACTGTGTTCTAGATGAGTAAACACAGGTGAATATCATGACATAAAGAACTTGGGAAATTTCAGGAAAGCCTGCTATGATTCCTTCATTGGGAGGAATAGGATTATTTAGAGGAAATCTAATAACCCTATGTGGAAGACTTACCCAGACATCTATGAGTGCTCATGGAACTTCGACAGAGGAAGAATTTGAGGTCGTTAAATTTATTGAGAACAACGCCCCATGTTCTATGCTGCTAGGAAAAACTTGGATTGAGAAAGATCGAGTCTAAAGAAAACAAGAAGAGGAAGCTATAGAACATAAAAAAAAAAATTAAAGGATTTAATGACTAGGAGAATAACACACTTAATAGAAGAACAGGATAACAAGTTGAAGATACTAAGGATCAGAAACCTGGATCTCAAAGTTGAAAGAACACATACATACTTGAAAAACCTGTCGATACAAGAGAGTAGAGCACCTACCCCAGACAGAGAATAATTATTGCCCTTGAACCCTATGAAATATCATCAACAACGCAAGGTTACTATGCCAAGAGAAGATAAGATTCAAAATGGAAAGAGGAACCCAGTAACTCATATTACAGGAAAGAAAGCTAAAACTCAGCAATAAGAAAGCAAAGTTAGAGAAATTGCAAGAAGTTCCAGAGAAGTTTTCGCAGAAGGAAGGCTTCTAGAACTTGAACTTCATCGGAATATCAGAACAACGTAGATTGGAACTTCGCCATGGCGGAGAAATATAACCATTGGAGGCATTATGACCATTAGATTGACACTCCTGAATGGTTAGAAAAGTAGTTATGGCCCGAAATCTCACCATTGGACTGTTGGGACTGCGCCAAAACGAATGAAATTGCATTGATTAAGGATTTTTGACCCATTAGAAGAATGCATTGTGACGTTGTCTATTTATCTCATCGAATGTTGCACCGAGAACACTTTTTCAAATAATGATTATTAGAGCCCACAAAGAGCTGACTACTATCGCGCTGTGTTTATTGAGACTTCACCACCTACTCTATTGCATTGAGCATTTAATCACTGACCTAAGATACTTGATCTCGAGCGTGCATGTCAGATGACACTAGCACAGTAGAAAATTCTGTCGAAGAAATTCTAATCGACCTCATGACTGAGAAGGTGATGTCTGTAGAATTTCAAGCCTCATCGACGCGAGGAGTGCAAGCCTCCCCATCAACTTCTCATGGATCTGGACCATCCTAAGATGTGATCGAGAAAAGAACCAAGCATCATAATGACTTGGCAAATGCGAATCTCATCCCATCCATCCTTCCCGACTACATCTCGCCTCTGGATGGTGTGGTGAGTCGTGATAGTGTCCCAAGGGACTTCAACTACACGTTGATTACTGCATACCTCTCGAAGGGGATACGCACAGTTAAACCACAACTGGAGAGGATTCTGACATTGAATATCAATGACTATAATCTGGGAGACCGCAAGAGCTATGGAATTCTTGCACCTCACAAATATTTGACCAAGATGAAGGGAAATAAGTCGAAGATCATTCCCCAACTGTGGACCATGAGCATCACATAGTCCACTATTCTGAATGTAATGAAGATACCCCATTTTGGAAGGCATCAGGAGGTTAATGCATGCGTTAAAATCCTACTATTGTTCTTCCATGGTGGTTATTTTTGGTTGAATAGACGCATCACCATCGATCCAATGTTGATCCATAGGATCACTGGATTAAGCATGCAAGGACTAGAACCATAAGAATTTTACCCAGGGAAGGCTACAGATTGCGCCCTGGCGCAACGAATTAAAGATACCTACAGTGACATGGAGAAGGGGAAGCGGGGCTACAAGGTAGCCTCCATCTAGAATGGCGAAGTGTGCCTCACTTTCCAGTTGATTGTTGGTAAGCTAGTTCGGAAGAACAAAGCCACACAGGTCACAGGCTTTGTCATTGACCTTGCCAAAAAATGCGTGGAAGGGATACAAATGAACTGGGTGAGCTACCTAGTTAATGAGTTAGAGTAGGACTACCATGAAGCTCAAGATTAGGGCTATGAGTTCCATTTTAGTTGGCTCTTGATCATCATCGCCTTCATTGCTTGGGAGATGCCGGAAGGAGTGACCTTCCCTGAGATTGAGCCATTTGAACCACTAGCTGTGAAGTTCACCAAACTCTGGTATTCGAGTGACATGGGGAAACAATGGCAGTCGAATGTGGTGTTTCACATATACTACCTTCATTTGAAGAGAGATATTGAGTCCTTCCCTTATATGACACCAGACACCCTTCACAGGTTCAAGACAATGGCAAAGTTCCACACAGACATACATTTTATTTATATCATTGCATATGGAGACAAGCATAAAGAAGAAATCCAATCATACTACAAGCTTACAGAGGAGGACATGGAAGAAATCATTAAGGAATGGCCCATAAAGTTCCTTGTCCCTGTCGACCAGGCCGAATTTTCCGACCCTGACCTAATCAGAAGTTTGGTGGTTACTCATGAAGAGTACAATGCACCTAGAAGTAGCAGAAGGAAGAAGAAAGAAGAGGTACAAAAACTGAACAAAACATCAGATGAGAATGCCTCAGAGTCACTAGGAGGAGGAGGTGATGACGAAGTAAACAAAGAAGAGAACAATGGGGAAGAATACAAGTAGAAGCAAGGCGAAGTAACACCACCTATGGATCCCATTAATGAGGCTGAAGCACCCAACAAAAGATAGGTTTCCCCCATGAAGCCTACATCACAAAAGAAGTCCAAAGCTAGCAAAACACAGATGCAGACTATGCTCACAATGGACGACATTGACCTAATCATCGCTTTTGTCTCAGATACCTCAGAAGATATTTTACAACGCAATGAAGAAAAATAGGAAACCATGTATGAAAGGATTGAAGCAAAGTTGAGAGGGGTACAACAAGCCCTTCACTCCAACCATGCAACGTCCACTGCACCTCCGCCATCAGAAGAGACAGAGCTAGGAGATGAGCCTGCCCAACTACGTAGAATAGCAGATACGACCGAAGCTTTCCTTCATTGTGTCCAAGAAGAAAAAGAACATGCCACAGAGGCCTTGAAGCAAGTACAAGAGGAAGTCATAGAAAAACACTGGGTTGCACAGCAGGAAAAAGATGACCTCCAAGCATAGTTCACAGAGGATAGAGATCATATACAAAAGGAGAAAGAAAATCTTCTCACGGAGCAGGTCAGAGTTAAAGAAGCAGTCAACATAGCACTTCACTCAGTGACATGCTTAGAACAAATAGAAGAAGACCCAATAGAGAGTCAAGTAGCGAAGCTTGCTGAAGTCATCCAACATATTCAATAGAGAGTCACAAAAATAGAGCTACAAACAATGCCAAGCACTCCACAGGATGTGCGAGATCAGAGAGAAGAAACAGCCTGAAGCGTAGTCCAGATAATCAAGGCATTAGCCTTGGAATGTAAACAACTTAGCAGTCAAAGTGGGTAGAATTATGAGTGCCTTACCAAGGATGTTGAATTGAAGACACTGGAGTCACAACTCCAGGAGGAAAAGCAACAAGTAGCAACATTACAAGCACAGTTGAAGCCCTTGTCAATGGTTGAGAGAATTAAAAGGTCTCAAGAACAATGCACAACTCAATAATAGGTCCATTCCATACAAAGAAAAGTCATGGAAGTGAATCAGAAGCTCCAACCAGTCTAGGATGAAGCTTGCCAACTGTTTGAGGATATTGAAGGACAAGGAACAGAACTAGAACAAGTAGTCACTACAGTTGAACAACACTTGGAAGGACCTATGATTGAGGCAATTATTCATGAGGTCACTGAGTAGGAGGCCTTGACAAAGTAGCAAGTCGATGCAGCTCGAGCCAAGCTCGAGGATTTTGAGGCAGAGTTTCCCAGAGCATAGTGACTTGGGACAAGTCACAAGTGTGTGTTGGGGGCCTGTTGGCCCTTGACCAAGTTTTGGAGATCCTTGGTCAGGTTTGACCATTTTGGGACTTCGACAAGTTGGTCAAAGGAGGAGCACAAGTCAAAGCGGAGATCGCAAGATCTCAACCTCTTTTTAGGGAACTTTTGGGATTAGGGTTTATGTAATGGGTATGGGATGTGGCCCATGGGCTTTACCCGTGCTTATGCCTGTTTTAATTTATAAATAGATATCTAGGCGATGTAATAAGGGGTTGTTACTAGTGACTAGACTTAGTAATATTGGCTTAGTGCGGATCTAAAGGCTTTGTGCATACTGTGTGTTAAGACTTGCAAAGATAAGTGCAAGTGACTGTAAGAAGCCTGTGTGTGGGATGTGTAAGAGGGATTTTTGTTGTGACCTACCTCGAGAAGGAGGATCTGTCCAGGTGAGCGCAGATCTCCTGTCCTATGTAGAGTGGGTTTTGATTCTTTGTGCATGTAAGAACATTGAAGGAAGATAATAAAGAAGAAGAAGATTTGGTGGACGTATCCCCACGTTGGGGGTGAACCACATATATCCCGTGTTATGGTTTCTTTGTGCTTTATGGATGTTACATTGTTCATATGATTTATGCTTAGTGCAATAATATATGTTTAGATGAATTTGACATGATAGCTTGGTGCTAAGTGATGTGAATGAATGCTAGATCTGATCTATTTCCATATGATAAGTGCTTAGAGGTGTTAGATCTGGTTGAATGCTGCGTTGTTCTAGAGCTAGAGTTTCTTCTTGGGATGTGAATAATGATTAAATGCTAATGAATGATTAAATACTAAGTGCTCTGTAAGTATTGTGATCACAGATCTGTGTCCCAGCAAGGTTGCAGACACTTGAGTCCTGCAACCACCCCTGCCTCTACCCTTGGTGAGACTTCATCTGCTTTGCACATGTTTCTGAAAGGGTCGGTAGTTAGGGTTTTGTTGGTGCACTGTTGAAGCATTGAAACCTGGTTCTGCCCCTGTGTGTGTGCCAACATGGACAAAAGAGTCTGAACTTCTCACAGGGGCGATATGGAGTATCTTCGAGTGGGATAGAAGGGAAAAAATCCAAGTCAGGCCAAGTGGATGGAGATCGAAAAGTTGAGGACACATTATCCTCACTTAATTACCATCCCTTCTTTCCTGAGGGTTCCAACTTGTTTCTCTTCTCTTTCTATATATGAATAAATACAGGGTAGCCAAATATTTTGAGGTGTATTACCTATGGATTCTTTCAGGTAAATATCTCTTCCAAGGTATTGAACCCAAGTGCACTATGGGACAATCGGTTCTGCACATATACAACTTCCATTGCCGCTTTTGCCCATAAGCACATAGGAAGATCTTGATCATGGATCATAGTTTTCACAACTTCCATTATCATTTTGTTCTTTCATTTAGCTACACCGTTTTGTTGGGGATTATAGGGAGTAGTGAGTTCCCTCTTGATCCCAACATCTTTGCAGAAGTTCACAAACTCTTTTGAGGTATATTCTTCTCCATTATTTGACCTGAGTATCTTAATCTTTCTTTCAGAAAGATTCTCTATCAAGGCTTTGAATTCCTTGAACTTGTTGAACACTTCATCTTTAGATTTCAAAGAATATACCCAGGTCTTATGAGAATAATCATCAATAAATGATACATAATATACATACCCACTAATGGAGGATGATGGCATTGGGCCACATACATTTGAATGAATGAGCTCTAGGACTCCTTCTGCTTTGTTGTCTCTCTTCAGAAAAGGGTTCTTGATGTTCTTCCCTTGTGCACATCCATTGCATATGCCTTCATGGTCAACCTTGAGTTCTGGTAAATTTGTGACCGCTTTGCATATGTATGGTAGCGCCTTGTAGTTGATGTGAGCTAATATTCTATGCCAAAGTTCACATGAGTTTTCAATGGCATGGGTCATGGCAGCCTCTAAGTGACCCTTTAGTTTATATAAGCCATTTTCTTCACTTCCAATGATGATTGCTTCATTTAAGGTTTCTCCTTTGGCCCACATAACAACTTTTCCATCTATAAAGGAAACTCTTAAGCCTTTCTTTTCTAAAGCTAAAATGGAGAGTAGGTTCTTATTCAAACCTGGTACATATAGTACGTCCTTTCATTTTAGTGAATTCCCTGAATTCAATTTGTGGTTTGATTATCCTACTCCCTTGATGGGATATTGGTAATCATCTCCAAGTGTCACTTTCTGAGAAGACTTATTTTCTGAGATACAAGAGAGAATGTATCTTTGTCATGTCATGTGCTTATATGCACCACTATCAATGAGCCAAGCATCCTCTCCAGGTGTTACAGATCCTGAGAGGGCCGAGATTAAAACATGGTCTTTGATCTTCTCTCTTATCATCTTTGCGGGTGGCTCTTCATCTTTGACTACATGGGAATGGTGCCTCTTATGTTTTATATTGTATTCTTCTCGTCTGGCTAGAAAGAATTTCACAATGTGTCCCATATTTTCACAATGATAGCATTGTACAGATGAGTGATCTCTCTCCCTTCGATGTCCTTTCTTCTGAAATCTCCTTGGATGATATTCTTTATTATTGAATTTGTTTGGTTATTGAGACTCTTTATGAGTCTCCTTTTGGAAGTAGAGTTTCTTCCTTCCTCTTTTGGTGTGAGTATCTAGGGATTTATCATCATCTCTTTCCAATAGCGCTTCACAATTAGCTACTCTTGTTTCTTCTTGGATGCATTCTTTCCATAGACTATCAAACTTCAGTTTCTTCGTTCTGGCACATATTGTTTGGATGAATGCATCCCAAGGTCTTGTGAGACCATTTAGGGTCATAATTATGAGTTTGTATTCATCTAAGGTATCTCCAATTGCTTCTAACTATTCTTTGAATTCTAAGATTCTGGAGAAATATTCCTGAATTGTTTCTCCTTTCTGCATCCTTGTATTCTTTAGTTGAGTTCTTAGATTTATCTTTCAATTTATGTTATTTCATTCATACAGTCTGGTCAAGGCATCAAACATTTCTTTTGGAGTCTTCTTAGATGACACATAAGGAATCAGGTGGTCTTTGATTGAATCTGCAATGATTCTTTTGGCCCTGATTGTGTCCTTTTAATGCTTTTCTTTTTCTGCAGCATCATCGAGTTCTGGAATTTCTCCTTTGATGAATTTTTCTAGGTCATTATCTTCAAGAACAATTCCAATCCTATACTTCCAGGCATGAAAGTTTTCCACACCTTCCATCTTGTCAACAAGCTTAGTGCTTGCAGACATCTTTTACCTGGAGCTAGGAAAATGACCGAAAAATGAAAATGCTCAAAATCAAATTATGAGCTTACTAGGAGGTGCGCTTGGCTGAGGTGAGTAGTCTAGTGTGTTTCGATCTAATAAAATCCAACTTTTTCTCCTCCAAACTTGATCTGTGGATTTATGGACTGGTGCTTCTGGTTTTCTAGTACCTCTGGTACTCTGGTACTTCTGGTACACTGGTTTTCTGGTACTTCTGGTACTTTGTGAAACTAGGGTTTCACTTTCCGGGAGATCTAGCCACTGAAAAGATGCGCTGAGAGTACCAAAGTAATCCTTGGGGGAGGGCACACTTTTCTAGGTGGTTTTAGGGCTGAAAAGCTTCACCATAAAAAAACCCTAATTTGCATGTACAACAATAGTGACGTTTTTCACTTTTGTGAAAGATGCTTCCTTCAGCTTGGCTCTGATACCATGTCAATGCATAAGTCATTATTATAGTTCTTTTCATTTCAATAGATAACAATAGCATAACACAAGATCACTGAGAAATACACAATCAAAAGAGACACAACATTTATCTTGGGAAACCCTCTAGGGGAAGAAAACCCAACAAAAATTCTTTATTATAGATAGCCAATACAATGCCAAGAGATAACTCAAGCTAATACAAAAGATCCTCTCCCAAATATGCACCACTCTCTCTCTCTCTTCTCCAACTACAATTCCAAAACTTGTCTCTCAATGAGCAAGTGAGGTGTGTGTCTAAGTGAGGTGTTAGCCTCCTTATTTATACAAATTTGGCACGTGTGAAGTGTCTCTTCACTAGCAGGGTTGACTTCTCAAACTGGGTGGTTATAACCACCTTTATTATATTTCAGGGCCTCTCAATATATCCTAGGGCCGGCTTCTTCTTTTGCCTTTTACAATTACACTATGACCAATCCACAAAAGGGGATTTGGTCCTTATACAATAGCCGACATGATCAATCCACAATGGGGATTGATCCAATGAATAATATATCAAATAATAATAAGAATACACTTTGCAGTTACATTATTTCAACAAGAGCCACTTGTCCACCCATTTATGTGTTTAGGAGGATCTTCTTTCTAGTGATTAGATTATTTTTCTTGAAGAAAACATCACTCTGATACCAATTTTTGAAACACACAATGACACTGAGAGATGGGGTGAATCGTTGTCTTGAACTTTTGGATAATTTTCACACTTTCTCGGATTACTTAAATTAACTGAATAAAATATTTGTATTTCAATTACTTATTCATAAATATATATAGCAGTTATAAAAACAAAAACTATATAAAGAAGAATAAATATCATATATTTATTAAACTTGAATAAGTACATATGATACCAATCATCAAACTATTCAACACTAACTAAATAAGAGAGATCTAACTCTCTGATACAAGACCCATCTTCTAGTTCTCAGATCCAACTGAGAAGTGAGGAATCCAACCCTCATAACAAGACCCATCTTCTAGTTCTCAGATCCAACTGAGAAGTGAGGAATCCAACCATCATAACAAGACCCACCTTGTAAACAGACACCAACCTGGTCCAACCTGACTGTTGGCATAGGGAAAGACCTAGGGTTCAACGCTACAACAACATACCAACAAAACCCTAACAATCGGCCCTTTAAGCAACACCTGCGAAGTAGATGAAGTCTCACCCGAGGTAGAGGCAGGGGTGGTTGCAGGACTCAAGTGTCTACAACCTTAGCTGGGACACAGATATGTGATTATATCGCTTACAGAGTACTTAGCATCAATCATTCATCAATATCCAACCCTTATTATACTTCGAAGATAGCACAGAGTATCGCAGTATTCACTTAGATCTAAGGTATTTTAGCACTTAGTGACAGTAAAATAGATCAGATCCAGAAGATCAACACGAAGCATATTCATACACATCTAATGAAGCACAAAGCATAAGTAGATCTATCTAAATATATCAAAGCACCTAGAAAAAGCAAAGATAAACACATCAAGTCAAAGAACAAAGCATAACACACATATTTATGTGGTTCACCCCCACCCTAGGGCTACGTCCACCAACTCTTCTTATTTATTAGCGTCTTCAATCAGTTACAAGCATAGACCCTCCAAAACCTACTTTGCATAGAACATAATATCTGTGTAGCTCGCTAGATCCTTCTTCTTTCATTACAACACAAAGCCTTCTACAAATTCTTACAGTAATTTGCACTCGACTCTGCAAGCCTTTTACAGTCATGCACAAAGCTCTTACAATTCATACCAGCACTTAGCCATTCATTTATCACTTAGCACACTGGCCTACTAGGTCTCTTTCTGCATTACCTATACTTCTATACAAACATTAGAAAGTGGCCTAAGCGTGGGTAAAACCACGGGTCAACATCCATTTCCTGTTACATTATTCCAAAAACCCAAAAAGGGACCAAAAGTGGGTCGAGATCCCATGATCTCTGCTTCGTTTGGTGCTCCATATTTGACAGGCTATCAAAGTCCCAAAAATGGTCAAACATGACCAAGATTATTCCAAATCTTGGTCAAGGTACAACAAGCCCCCAACACTCACATGTGACTTGTCACGAGTCACTCTAGTCTGAGCAATTCTGCTTTGAATGCCTTGATCTTGGCTTGAGCTGCTTCGACCTGTTGTAGTGCTACTGCCTCTTTCTTAGTGAACTCCTGGATGAGTGCGTCATTGACTAGTCCTTCTAGGCATTGTTTTTCTGCACTCACAACCTGTTCAAGTTTTGCTCCTTGATTTTCAACTTCGGTGAACAGTTGGCATGCCTTTTCTTGCACTAGTTGAAGTTGTTGAGAGATTTCCATCACTTTGCTCTAGATAGTGTGGATCTATTGTTGGGTCATGCGCTTCTCTAGAAACCTCTTCATTCTTTCAACTGGTGTTAAGGCCTTCAATTGTGCTTGTAACATATCTGCATGTTGCTTTGCTTCTTGGAGTTGTGACTCCAATGCCTACAACTTTGGGTTTTCTGTGAGGGTCTCATATGTTTGAGAACTCCTGGAAGTCGGTTTCTTGCATTCCAATTCAAGGGCTTTCAACCTGCCAACTACACTGTGGGTAGTTGCCTCTCTTAGGTCTCTTATATCTTGAAGGGTCTCGGGCACAGTACGAAGTTCCAGATCTGCAATGTGTTGCTGAAGCTGCTGGATCACTCCTTCCAATTGTGCCACCTGTTGTGGGACTCGTTCTTCTATCTATACTTCAATGAATATCACATAGTGAAGTTCTCTATTGACTAGTTCCTTTATCTCAAGTTTCTCTATGAGAAACTGCTCCTTGCTCTACTATAGCTCTACTTTCTCTTCCTCCCACTTTGTTTGCAGGGCTAGTTTTTCTAGTTCTACATTACTGCATTGTTCTAGAAGATCTTCCTGTGCCTGCACCAAAGCCTGGGTGGCTTGCGTTGTCTCTTCCTAAGCTCGACGAAGGTGAGATTCAACTTTATCGACAATATGGTGCAATTGGGTTGGCTCATCTCCTGGTCCTTTTGTTCCAATTTTCAAGGGAATGGTAGAAACTGTGTGGCTGGATTGTAGTGCATGTTGCAATTCTTGAAGTTCACCCTTGATTCGGTTGAATACCTCCTCCTTCTTCACTTCTTGCTTTTCTGCGATCTCCAGTGAAGCATCATTCAGCGTAGTGCCTAAGAATTCGAAATCATCTGGGGTGAGGGTAGTCTTAAACGTAGTCTTGGTGGCTTTAACTTTCTTTCGGGATGAAGGCTTTGGTGGGGTAACCTTCCTTTACTTGGATGGATCCTCCTCCTCTCTAGGTGGAGTAACTTTGCCTTTGTTTTGCTTGACTTCTATGCCACCTAGCTCTCCACCATCGTCTCCCTGCTCTGGTGATATCGAAGTGGTCTCTACAGAGGTACTGTTGACATATTTAACTTCTTCATCTTTCTTGGTATTGCTTGGTCCAGGGTGTGTCCATCATAGTGTCAAGGCTATGCACATCAGACATCTCTGCAGGGTCCGCTGGGACAAGGAGGTCCGCTGACCATTTGTTGGTAATCTCCTCCAAGTCATCTTATGTCAACTTGTAATATGAATGGAGTTGTTGTTTATTCTCATCAACGTGTGCTATAATATAGGTGAAGTGGCAGTCTGCGTTGAATTTCATCAAGGGTCTAAACCTGTGAAGTGTGTTCGGGGTGATGCGTGGTGTAGACTGGATTGTGATCTTCAACTGGTTGTAATAGGCATGGAATATGGCATTGGACTGCCACTATTTGTTCATGTTGCTGGAGTACCACAACATACAGAACTTCACGACCAGTGGTTCGAAGGGTTCAATATCTGGGAAACTGGTGCCTTCTGGTAGCTCCCAGGTGATGAAAGCGATCAGTATGAGAAGCTAGCTAAAGTGGAACTCATACCCTTGGTCTTGCGCTTCTCTGAAATCAATCTCCAGTTGGTTTACAAGGTACTATGCCCAGTTCATCTGTAGTCCCTTCGTGCACTTTCCTGCGAGGTCAACTACGAATCCAGTCACTTGGGTTGGTCTGTTCTTGCGAACTAGCTTGCCCACGATCAACTAATAGAAAAGGTGCACTGTGCTACTCTGGATAGAAGCTACCTTGTAGCCTCACATGCCCTTCTTGACATCTCCATAAGTTTCTTTAATCTTTTGCGCTAATGCTCAGTCTAAGGACTTTCCAGGGTAAACCTCCTATGGGTCAGGGCCTTGCATACTAATCCCTGTGATCTGATTGATCAAGGTCAGATCCGCAGTGATGCAACAATTCAACCATAAGTATCCTTCATTGTATAAGGACAACAACATTTTAACACATGCGTTAACTTCTTGGGGCCAGCCAAACTACGACATATTCATCACATTAAGCAGTGTGGACTGCACGAGGTTCTGGGTCCATGACTATGGGACAATCTTGGAATTCTTTCCTTTGGGCCTGGTTAAGTACTTATGCGGGGCTAACATGTTTTAAGCTTTATGGTCTCCAAGGTTGAAGTCACTAAATTTTATTGCTGCGAGCTTATCCTGGTCAGCACGAACTATGCACACCCCTTTCGGAAGGTACACAGTGATCAAAGTATACTCGAATTCTTGAGGTACACTTTCATGATTGATGGTGCCACTTAGAGGTCGTAGGTAAGCCAATAGAATGCATGGAATAAGCTTGGCATTCACGATGTCGTCTCTGTGCTTTGACCATTTCTCATCGGTCGGTCAGGATGGCCCGATGTGAGTAGTGGAAGGAGAGGCCTGCAATCCTCTTGTCGATGATTCTTGGATTCCTATAGATAACCCTCGCTCTGACATGACTCTCTCAGTCATTAAGTCAATCAAAACTTCTTCGACTATTTTCTCGGCAATGTTGAGCTCGTTCGACATACAGGCTTGGGGTCAATTAGATCGGGTGTGAACTGAATTCAGAGACTACAATGAAGGGTCCGGGAACAAGGCGATGATCACAGTACAAAATAATATCAGGCTTTGGGCTCAAATTCTCAGTTAGCAAAAGTATTCTCGATGCGTGGCGCGATAGACTAAATAAGAAACTTAGCAATGGTCTACTTGTAACGGGTAGGAGGCACCATTAACTTGTGTTCTGTCTATTATGGCATGATCTAATGGTCTAGTGGGGAACCATCAATGCTTTCCAACCCATTCGAAGTGGCATTCGAATGGTTATATCGACTTCCAATGGCTATATTTCTTTGCCTCGACGAAGTGGCCTATGTCACTGGTCTGATATCTCAATAAAGTTCAAATTCTACAAGTTTTCCTTCTGCGATGCTCCCTCTGGAATCTTTTGTAGCCTGTCGATGTTAGCTCTCTTTTTACTTAGATTCCTAGTTTTCTTTCCAGTGAGATTCGTCTCGTTGATTCTCTTCCCATTCTGATTCTTATTTTCCTTGGACATAGTCACTTTGCGCTATTGAGATTCTCTCCTAAGAATCAGGGGTAATACTTCTTCTATATTTGAGACAGATACTTCAATCTTATGTGAGTCCTCTAATGCTCTTGCAGCTTTGACATATGGGCTTCTAGTGTCAAATAGCTTCGATCTGTTTTCTTTTTCTTCAATCAACTGCACGATCCTTCTAGTCATGAAATATTTTAACTCTTGTCGTTGTTATTATAAAACTTCTTCTTCTTCCTTTCATCTAGCTTGATTGTTATCAACCCAGGGTTTTCCTAGCAACATGGTAAATGGGGAATTGTCCTCGATAAATTTAATAATCTCAAAATCTTCTTTAGACAAAGTTCCATTGGCATTCATAGATATCTGAGTGATCTTTCCACATAGGGTTACCAGTTTTCCTTTGAATATCCATATTCCTCTTAATGAAGGGATCATAACAGGCCTTCATATAGCTTCCCAAGTTCTCTCTGGCATAATGTTCACCTTTGTCTCTTCATCAAGGACACAATCAATGTCGAAGTCCCCTATTCTTTCCTCAATGCATTATTTTTCTTTAAATATATCTGATAGCCTAACATGTCGGTGATCATTCAAGGTGTCTTTCATTTGTAGAAATACCTTCCCTAATTCCTTCTAGCGTTCTACTATTTTTGGATCTACCTTAGGGTTTTCTTCATTCAGATTCATCCTTTCAAGCTTAACAATCATTCTAGGGCAATCCAAAACTTCATGGTCCAAATCTTTGCAACATAGGCAACTAGATCTTCCACTAGGGAATTCCTTAGCAAGATGTCCTAGTCTTCTGCAACTGTAACAGAGGGTTAACCCTCTCTTTCGTTTAAATGTTCCCCAACTTCTTATGTACTGCGCACCAGGATCATGGTAGCTAGCCTGCAAAAAAATCTGTCTAGGATCTTGCATCCATTTGTTAGACCAAACATTCTTTCTATGCATAGGTATAACATATCTATCATTATGCTTATCAGATTTATTCATATCAAACTTTCTTTCATCTATCAGAGCCCTAGTTTTCAAGCTAGGACAGAATCTATCGAACACACCTAGATTCATGTTTTTAGAAACAAAAATTTCCACTTATCTTACTTCTACAGAATACAAAACTTCCAGATCTAAAAGATTTTAACTATTCGTACCTTTATTAGAGCATTGAGCTTACAGATCTTACCTCTTTTCTGCAGATCTAGCCTCTTTTCTTCATAAACTTCCACTTTTACTTTTCTTAGAGCACAAAGCGTTTAGTTCTTGCTTCTTTTCTTCAGATATGGACTTCTTTCTTTAGCACAGAGATTTTCAGATCAAGTGGAATACTATGCAGTAGGGCACAGATCCACGCACTGAGCTTCCATAGTTTTGGGACAAATCTTTCCACAAAGCTTCTTCTTCCTCAGTTCCCAACAATCACAGTTTTAGTCCCGACAACATAACCATTTGTTGGCATATGGACAAACTCAGGGTTCAACGCTACAACAACACACCAACAAAACCCTAACTACCGACCCTTTTGGAAACACTTGTGAAGTAGATGAAGTCTCACCCGAGGTAGAGGCATGGGTGGTTGCAGGACTCAAGTGTCTGCAACCTTAGCTGGGACATAGATCTATGATTATATTTCTTAAAGAGTACTTAGCATCAATCATTCATCAATATTCAACCCTTATTATACTTCACAGATAGCACAAAGCATCACAGTATTCACTTATATCTAAGGTATTTCAACACTTAGCAACAGTAAAACAGATCAGATCCAGTAGATCATCACTAAGCATATTCATACACATCAGATCTACTATTCATACACATCTAATGAAGCATAAAGCATAAGTAGATCTATCTAAATATATCAAAGCACCTAGAAAAATTAGAGATAAATACATCAAGTGAAAGCACAAAGCATAACACATAGATTTACATGGTTCACCCCCAACCTGTGGCTACATCCACCAACTCTTCTTCTTTATTAGTGTCTTCAATCAGTTACAAGTACGGAGCCTCCAAAACCTATTGTGCATAGAATAGAAGATCTGTGCAGCTCGCTAGATACTTCTTCCTTGCATTACAACATAAATACTTCTACAACTTCTTACAGTAACTTGCACTCGGCACTGCAAGCCTTTTACAATCAAGCACAAAGCTCTTACAATTCATACTAGCACTTAGCCATTCATTTATAACTTAGCACACCGGCCTACTAGGTATCTTTCTGCATTACCTATCCTTCTATATATACATTACAAAATGGAACTAAGCGTGGGTAAACCTACGGGTCAACATCCCTTTCCCATTACATTATCCCAAAAACCCAAAAAGGAACAAAAAGTGGGCCGAGATCCTGTGATATCTGCTTCGTCTGGCGCTCCATCTTCGACAGGTTGTCGAAGTCCCAAAAATGGTCAAACATGACCAAGATTATTCCAAATCTTAGTCAAGGGAAAACATTGACAAAGAATGAATTTTCATTCAATCCATTGTATTTATATTTGATCCACCGAGATAAATCTTCTTCCAACACAAGATTTTGTTTATATAGCCATTTCAAAAGGTGTGATATTGAAACATTGTGTCTTTTAATAATGAACCATTGTGTCTTTTAATAATAAACCATTGTGTCTTTGAAATAATGAACCATTGTACTATTTATATAGTTTAGTCAAGTTCCTTTTAAAAGACACGACTATTATGAAATAACAATTGATTTTGCCCCCTTTTTAATTTTTAATTAACTTTTTACTTTACCATGGATCAATACCACCATGGTTTGAAAATACCATGTGCACATATCATGTGCACTTTTACTTTTACCATTTTTATTGAATCCAATTTTATTTTTATCTTTTTAATCCAATTTTATTTCACCTTTTTTCTTTATTTCACTTTCATATTTATTTTTAATGAATTTTCATTTCCACTTTTGCATAAAATCTATTTTCACTTAAATTTTTCCACTTTTGTATGTATACTCCATATATTTATATTTATATTAACATTTATGTTAATATTCTCTATTAATATTTAATCCCCATATATTAATATTAATATTCTCCATTAATATTTAGTCTCCATATATTAATAGTAATATTCTCCATTTATATTTAATCCAATTTATCATACTGTATCTTTCGCATCTGCCTTGTTCCATTAACTTTCATGCGTTATATTTTTGTGAGTTGTGTTAGAACTGTCTGATCTTACTTCTTTTTTAATCATTCAATTCATGTCCTTTTTCAAAACATTTTTTTCCAGATTTTCCAACTTCCATCAATATGTAGGATTGCAATTGGTTGACTTGTATTTCACTCGTCTCGCAGTCGATGGACTTGTATTCAACTCAACCCGTCAATCTGCAGGCTTGCAGTCGATCAACTTGTCTTCGACTTGCAGTCAATCGACCCGTCATGTCGATCGACTCATCTTGTCGGTCGAATTTTATTTGATTTGTCTTTTTGGTTTACTTGTATTCGACTCGTCTTGTTAGTCAACTTGTCTTGCAATCGGTCGAATATTCTTCAACTTGAATTTTCGGACGACTTGTCTTGCATTCGGTTGTAACATCCCCCTTCATCATGACATAAAGTAGGTAAGTAAATACATTGGCAATTTTTTTTTTTGAAACAACAATTAGAACAAGTGATAAATGACAAATACATATGTCTACTTTACATATTATTTTCTCATCCACATCACTTTGCGACAAGAATCGAATAAAATTAAGTTACAAATAGATCAACATAATAATAAGTAGTGCAACAAGAATATCTATTTGCCCAACCTACCTTATAAGTTTAAGACCTCCAAGACACATAATCAATGCTCAAGTCCACAATTCATTCGATTGATCTTGACCATTTAAGGTCTCAGGACTAGTGATTGTTCTAAAGAACAAGGAGGTATCTATTCCCATAACCAAAAATTCTAGAATCATGACTGGAATAATAGTAAGGTACTTGATCATAACGCAATTTAAAACATTCAATTACTCATCATACTAAACAAGGTTTCCTTCTCTTAAATATCATATCAACAATAATTACTCTTTATATAGATCACATGCCTTCTCTTATGAATACCATCATATAATTATTATTGACCATTAACAAAATCTTCTTCCTTAGATACAACATCAATTATTCAATATATACACATTGTACCAACTCTGTAAGAATGCAAGATAATTATTTATTTAATACCTAGAAAAAATTTACCTACTCTCTAACATTACTACAATAATTCACACGCAACATTAACGAACTTTCTTTATTTTATGATTACACGTAGCAATAAATATTTTCACTATCTAAAGAAATGTACCACAAGAATATATGAATATCCTATAAAGACTCCATAATCATTCCAAACTTACAACCAAAATTGGGAATGTAAAATATAACAATTAATCTAATCACTAACTCAAGTATTAATCAAAACATTTCATTAAAAGGAGTCTTGAACTGATTAATGAGATAATCTTCTATAGTTAAAATATACAATAAATACTCAATATAATTTCAATTACTCTTAACAAATAATTATTAATACGACCATTATAAGTCTAAGATAATTATATAATATCAACTATTAAATAGTTACATAGAGTTGATTACCTACGGTAATTAAGATATCAATTAAGAGTAGTCAACTGAAGTTTACTACAATAATACCACTCTTACTATAAGACTCATTTTCTCTGAACAAGTCCTTTGCTAAATTAAACTTAAACAAGCAAATTTCTACAGTGGAAGGATAATCTGAATATCTAGATGAAAACTAGATAATCGTAACTCTAGTAAAAATGTGAACTTGGCGAAGGAAAACTCAGGCGACCCTACAACAGTAATGCCCAGGAAGAACCTACTCAACTGGAAGAGGAATACCAGTGGTCTCAAGATATACCACTAAAATTTGCACCTAACCATTCAATGTACGGTTGCGCATAAGTAACGTTACCCAAGCATTAAAATTTCAACGTCGAAACTTATGTATAAGTCGGGTTCACTGCAGTTAATAACAATGGACATTATTGATTATTAATTAAACATAGAGATGTGAGCAAGGATCTGATATGGATCCAAGATTTACCTTACGCAATTTCACTCTCTCATGGTACAAATATCCTCTAGTGTAGAGAGTAAAACAATTATCCAGTTGGAACTAGATTCACGCTACCACGTCACCACAGGTTGAAATTCCACAAAGTAATATCATCAACGATGATCATAACAAAATCCCTCTCAGGATTCGAATTAAATATACATAAAAGGTGTGTTTTAGACTTGGATTTAACAAAAATTGTCTCTTCTTGTAGTGACTCTAAACTTTCGATTCAATTCAAGAAAGAGATTATATATGGAACAAAATCTTCAAGATTGTGAATGCAATAAACCTTGACGGAGATGTCAATATTGAAATCCACAAGGCAATCAACAAACATTTAAATTCAGATCCATGATTAACTTAAGCAGATACTCGATCAATACATTAAATTTGAATACACAAACAAATTCAAACAAAGACCCAACGATACGAAAAAAATAGGATTTATAAAATCATTCAAACAGTAACTCAATAATATGATTAGACTCTGAATTTTATCAATTTCAAACATATACCCAAAAATACAATGAGATATGGATTTATAATCAAATCCAAGCAGAGACCCCATGATACAAAATTCATATTTATAATAAATTTAACAGAGATCCCACAATATGAATAGAATTGATATTTATAATAATATCCAAATAGAGACCCCACGATACAAAATTTCATATTTATAATAAAATTCAACGAAGACTCAACGCTACTAATAAATTTGGATTTATAATCAATTCAACAACGAACCCACGATACAAAATTTTGGATTTAAAATAAAAGTCATCAGAGATCCCACAATTATTTTGGATTTAGAATAAAAGTCATCAAAGATCCCACAATACGAATAGATTTTGGATTTAAAAAGAATTTCAAACAGAGAACCCGCGATACAAAAATTCAGAATAATAATACACTATTAAAATTCTTTTAAAAATCTCAATTAAATTTACTGCAGTCATACAAACTTCAATTATGTGGATTGAAAAAAGATAAAAAAAAATTTAAATCATAGACCATACAAAAATATAATTTCGAGTTTTGCAATGAGGATCAAAGCCACTCTAATTTAGAGTTCGGAATCGCTTGAAATTACAACTATAATTTGAAATTTGTAAGAATCATAACTATCATTTGTTTGGAAACAATTATAACAATTTGGAATTAAGAAATTTCTATTTATTCTACAATGACCATACCGATTCTAACATACAATTATACTCATACTACAAAATAAATTCAGAAATAAAAATATCGGGACCAATGAAGGTTGAGAGATGAAGATCCCCTTCAAAGTATTGCGCTCCTTTTTATTCTCTCGCTTTCTAATCAATGAAAATTCATCAATACCTCCCAATCAATGCTAGGGGTACTCTTCTTCCCCCTTAGCCCCCTGAGCTGCAAAGGGGCCACATGCAAGAAACCAATAAACAATAGCTCCAAGGCTTGCCTCGCAAGGAAGAGCTTCCACTCTTTCCACAAGCTTGGTATCCCAACTCTCACAAGTAAAACACAGTGCACAAAATTTTGGCAGCATAACATTACCAAGAAAAAGTGAGGTCCTTTTCCCTTCTACACCATTTATTTTATAGAAAAATCCCCAATGACACACGTCCTCATGCACAATTAATTATCTTTTTAATTAATTTAATTAGGATTATTCATCCACACACTTCTCACGCTCTCCCCAAGTTGCACAAGTAATTATTATTTTTATTTTATTTAAAAAGCCAATTTCCCTCACATTCCCCATTGTGTTCTTATTTTCTCTCTTAGTTGTCCCTTTGTTCAAAAAATTCTCATTTAATGAGTGTCTCCTAACTATATGTTAGTTGGAGTTGGATTATGAGTTTTCTTCTAGTTAGACTAGTGGTAGGTTGACTCAAGATTATATTCTATGTTTGCACCTATTCTTTCATTTTATTATTTCTTTCTATTTTAAAATCCATTTTATTAATTTCATGCACACATGTGCATTTTATCCAACCTTTAAATTTTATTCCTCTTTTTCCTAGAGTTTGATTATATTCTCAGATCTTTTAACTTATGTCATAATTCATTTAGTCCTTTATTTAATTTAGACTTAGACTTAGTCTTAGACTCAGGCTTAGACTTTTGTTAGGTTTTATAATTAATAATTTATTGTTTAATTAATTATTTTATTCTAACAAGCTCCAATCATTTCAATGTTTTATAGGCCACCTAGATTTATTGACTCAAGTTTTAATTATGTGATGTGCTTTTCAAGATGCACCTCCATGCTCCAAGGGTGCCATTTACCTTAGACTAGTTTTGGAAGTTTGTTCGACCCTTTGAGTCAACACTCCATTCGGTCGACCTTGTGAGAGACTAAGGGCTTCTAAGGAATAAGGATTCTGCCTTATTGCGCGCCCCTTAGAAATATCCGTGATCGATTGTCTCATTCCTCCCTCACGACATCGTGGACATATTGAACTAGGTAATTGTTAACCTATAGCTCAGACCATAGTGGGAGTGCTAGTAGGCTATGATAGGGATGTTTCCACACCTTTCCCTCAATGTCTTGTTTCTGTGCATGGACCCTTTACTCCTTATGTGAGTCGGATTAGAAAGCATCGTCAAGTCTACATCCACTGAAAAAAATAGTGTCAATAATCCATATACATAAATCATATTGTAATTAATCATATGTAACGTGTGCGTAAAATGAAATAATCAAACAAATACAATCCACTCCATGACTCAATTTGGAGTCCAAGGATGTCCATTGATGCCATCAACATCCATAACCTATTGTGTGTCCTGCACATTTATGAAAACTCGTCAATAACATATGTCAATATATATATATATATATATATATATATATATATATATATATATATATATATATATATATATATATAATAAAGCATATCATGATCTTCCTCAATGGTGGCTAAGAGCTCTGCAACATTTAGGTTTTCCTTATGCTCACGATTCCCGCCTGCCCAGACCTTCCCTGAATCCCTTGGAATGTGTTGAGTGCCTCATTCATGTAGCTATGACCGCCTCAGAAGAATGGGAACATATGGGGGGGCAAAAGCCCCCTCCTACCGAAACATTGCCGCCAATTATCCAAAGAATGCACGAGCATGTCGACCTTCCTTTGAGCTGCCACTTCACTTACGAGACCAATATATGCAGGAAGAGATGGACATAAGTAAAGAATCAAACACGGATGTTGAGTCCTCACATCCAAAAGCAGCTCAGGTCTAGACACCCGTCAAATGTATCCCCCAAGCCCTAGTTGCGCCCAGGTACATCATCAAAACCACCAGGATAGGGGAGCATACTCAGTTCATGCGAGACCATGCCCTCATAGGAAAATTCCTAGGTCTCTAGCCCTTAGAAAATGACCTAGCTTGTTGTATCAAGGCGTGGTGGAACCCCTAGGGAGACTATGATCTTCAGCTGAGCTCCAAAGGATTCTTTACAGTTATATTCTACAACCTGGAAGACAAGGATAGGATCTTCGAAGGGGGGGCATATTTCTACAACTTGGATGGCCTCTACCTACGCTTCTGGACAGACTGCTTCTGCCCAGAGAAGGAAAAAATTGCATATGCATCGGTATGGACTCGCCTCTATTCCCTACCTTAAGAGTTCTGGTTAGAGGAAATTTTACTAGGCATAGGCAACACCATGGGTAAATATGTCAAATATTTTGAAGCTACCAAACAAAGAAAATACACCTCTTATGCAAGGATATGTGTCTATATGAACATATCCAAAGCTCTGCCAAGCACAGTTATTTTGGAGTACCTAGACGAGGAATGGGCCCAAAACATAGACTATGAACACATCCTTTTCAGATGTCGAAAATGCCATGAACATGGACACATTTTCAGAGACTTCCCTCTCAATGACCCCTTTAAGAGGAAAGATGAAGAGAAACCAAAGGAAGGATTCACCCAGGTTCAAAATTGGAAGAGACAAGCGCAGAAGAATCCCACAAAAAACAATGGAAAAAAGAATCCAAATAATAACTCATTTGAATCCCGTAACAACCTTCCAGAAGAAGAAGAGGTGGAAAACCCCCACAAGACCGTGAGGAAAGATCCTAGAAAGCATAAGGAAAATCAACCATCCCAAGAATATCAAACCCAACAAACCAAGCAGATCCACAGACTCACCCAGTTTTAGGGAAAGAACCAGAAAGAGAGGAAAACACAGTCATGGAAATGGATGAGCAAGACCTAGCAGAAATTGAGCTAGAAAAGTTAGAATAAGCACTCAACAAGAAGGATCTCCAAACCTTACCAGAGGACCAACTCAGGAAATTTCATAAAGTATTCCTGGACTCATCAACAAGGACCACATCTAGGCTGGGGATCAACATAGACCCAAACCAAGATCCAAGAAAACACCAAAGAGAAAACAAACGAAGGGGCAGAAAATCATCTCAACAACTAATAAAGGAGGTAGGAAACTACATGATCAACTCGGGATAGATTCACAGGCTCTCATAGAGATCTTTCTCCCACCCACCAAATTGTTAACCATGAATATCCTCACCTAGAATATCAGAGGTCTAAATGGAAGATCCAAGAAAAGGATACTCTAAAACTACATCAAGAAGGAAGACCCTGAAATACTCTTGATACAAGAGACAAAATGTCCAGGGAAAACCGCAGAAGACATCCTCAAAAGATGTTGGCGCAACTGCGACTCCTATAAAATGGACTCAAAGGGGGCTTTAGAAGGCCTGACCATCCTTTGGAACCCTTCTACAATCATCCTAGATTAAGGCTTCTCCACTTCAAACACCATCACAGTGAACTACAAAGCCATAGGTTCGGACAAAGAGAGAATGATTACAAACGCTTATGGACCACAAAATATCCAGGACAAAGACCTCTTTCTTCAAATCCTGGCCTACTTAGGCTCTCTAGCCGAGGGAAAAGGATGGATAATATGGGGTGACTTAAATATTATTCTCACGTTGGAGGAGAAAAGAGGAGGGAAAAAACGCCTACAACAAGATAGCACAAAATTCCAGGAACTCCTAGAGAACCTCAAACTGGTATATATAGAGAACAACAATGGAACCTATACTTGGACCAACAAAAGATCAGGTCACCAACAAATAGCATGCAGGCTAGATCACTTTCTCATCTCAGAAACTCTCCTTCTATAAGGCCCCCTACTAGACTCCAACATCCTCCCAAAG
Source organism: Picea engelmannii (assembly GCA_009831015.1). NCBI lineage: Eukaryota > Viridiplantae > Streptophyta > Pinopsida > Pinales > Pinaceae > Picea > Picea engelmannii. The sequence goes on along the minus strand of ML811099.1, from coordinate 3,549 downwards.
GCAGGCTTGGACCACTGGCCGGTACAGCTATGGGTTGACACTATCGCCACCCCCAAGTTAAAACCCTTCAGATTTGAAAAATTATAGCTTGCCCATCCATACTTCTAGGAACTCGATGGAGCATAGCAGAAATCCAGAATGGCACCAAAATGTATTGCTTCTAGCAAAAGCTCAAATACTTTAAACAACAAGTGTGCAAATGGAACAAATAAGTCTTCAGGAACATCTTCCAGGAAAGGAAACTGCTGGAACAAAAATTAGAGGACCTTCAGGGGCAATTCATTCTCTCAGGATACATAATCACTCAACAGCAAGAGGAGAATGAGATCAAAAGGAAACTGGAAGAAAGATACAAGAAGGAAGAAATCTTATGGAGATAGAAATATCGAGTTCAATGGCTCAATGAGGGAGAGAAAAACACCAAATTCTTCCACCGGTCCATGATCCATAGACACCTAATCAATCGCATTATGAAACTGGAAGACCCACAAGGAAACACCTTGTTAACCCATCAGGAAATATTGCACAAGTTATCGGACTTCTACAAGGATCTCCTCTCAAAACCAACGGTGTACCGTACCTCTGCAATTGAAAGGGTGACCCAAAATATCCCAACTATCATCACCCAGGAATAGAATGAGGCTCTCACGACACCAATAACGCAGATAGAAGTGGATCAGACTATTCAGGATATGCCCACGAGTAAGGCTCCAGGCCCAGATGGCTTCACCACGGACTTCTTCCATTCCTGTTGGCCAATGCTAAGGGAAGAAGTGTGGCAGCTGGTGGAGGAATCACGTAGTTTAGGAAAATTTCTTTTAGCTCTAAATGCCACTTTCCTCACCCTTATACCCAAAGAATAAAGAGTAACAAATCTGAAGAATTTCCGACCCATAGCACTCTGCAATGTGATCTATAAAATCATCTTCAAGGTCATATCTCTACGACTCAATCCCATACTCCCCTTCATCATCTCTAAGGAGCAATCAGGGTACGTCGAAGGAAGACAAATCATGAATATCGTCATCCTAGTGCATGAAATCATTCGCTCGCTCAAAAGCACCTGTACTCCAAGTATGCTTATAAAAATTGACCTTTTAAAAGATTTTGACAAATTAAGTTGGTAGTACATGAAAGATCTTTTATTGGATTTCGGTTTCAGCAAGGATTGGATCTCTTGGATAATGAAATTCATTTTCTCAACCTTTTTCTCCATCATTTTCAATGGAGTCCCCTCTCAACCCTTCTCCCCCACAAGAGGAATAAGGCAAGGCGACCCTCTCTCCCCATTCCTTTTTGTCATTATGGTTGAAGGCCTAGGCCGCTACATCAAGACTTCAATAAAAAATGGCTCTCTCCAAGGCCTCCCTCTTCACGGGTTACAACCGATAGCCTCCCACAGATAATTTGTTGATGACACACTATCAATTAACACCCCCACTGTGAAAGAGGAAAACAAACTAAATTCCATCCTCTCTGATTTTAGTGAAGCCTCACGTACCACCTTTAATCTGGCTAAGTTGCATCTTTTCTTCTTTAATACTCTGGAAGAAATCCAACAACACCTTTCTCAACTTTTGAATACTCATGTTTGCACTCTGCCTTCTCACTATATGGGACTCCCTCTTTCTGACTCAGCAGCCAGAAATATCTCCTATGACTTGTTGGAAGATTGGATGTTGTCATTGATGTCAACCCTAGTCATGGGTTTTGGACCGCAAGATTGATTAAGGTATTTGGACATGAAGGAAAATGCACATGCAGATACAACACCCATAGATGGATAGTATACATCATGTTATTTCTGGTGGTATGTGGCACGTCACATGGATCCTCATGGTTGAGGATAAATGAATTTTTGAAGATGACAAAGTGAATTGAAGAAGGAAGTACATGTAGGCCCTGAAGATAATTAAAGAAAAGAATTACAAAATAAGAAAGTATTAGGTCAGCCCTAATGTTAAAAGGAAGTGATATAAATGGTATAAATAAACATTATTATACATTCATTTGATACAAGTCGAATTTCAAAGGAAATAAGAAGTAAAGAAGGTCGGATTTCAAGGGAGGATGAAGTCTTTTGGTGATGTGTTCTAAGGTATGTTATTTTCAGGTCATCTTACCATTTTTGCTATAATTTTTTTTTTAGAACGATTCAGATGGTGAAATCTCTATGGTATTGAGAAGACATATCAAGGTACCTATGGTAAAAATTTCGGCTCTTGATTCACAATAATTATGGAGATACACTCTGTGGAAGATAGGGTTTGTGACCAATCCTGAAGCTAGTCAATAAACAGGTGTTCTGGGTAAAACAGTCATAATTTATTCATCGAGAATCCAAATGACATGGGACAAAATTCATTGGAAAGAGTACGGACTGTAGTTTTTTGTGTGAGAGTTTCAGAATCGGATGTTAAATATTGAGTGTGGGGCATTCTGTACAAGTTCAGTCTCCTGAATAGACCAGAATTGAATAAAGTCTACCATTCTTTCTATAACCTTTTTTTGGGGATGATTCAAGGAGTGGAAATTGGAGGATTTTCAGAGAATACATTCAGTAATATTATCTACAGGATCAGAGTACTCCAAGAATTGAAGAATTGCAGAAATTGAAGAAGTCTTAGGACACATTATTAGGTTTTATGTGATGATTGATTGATGGTGATGATTTAATGTAAAATTTTATTATCTCTCATATATTCTTGGGTGGAAGGACGGGGCAAGGATGGAGAGTTAAAATCTCTCTTGATATTGGAGGATTGTATCTTTCTCTTGAAGGTTTATCCCTCCTTTTACATTTGGAAGTTGTAGCTACCTTTGGAAGTCATTACTTCCCTTGAACAATAACTATTGATTATTTCTCATATATTGTGCATGGTGTATTGGTGTAACTCTTATATTATTGTTCATTGCTCTTTGGATATAGTTGAATGGTTTAAGTATAAGTTGAAAAAGGTTTTAAATTGTACTTGATACTGATTCACCCCTCTCTCAGTATCAACAATTGGTATCAAAGCGGGTTACCTTCAGTACAGTTTAACCACTGGAAGGAAGATCCTAAGAACAAATGGAAGACAAAATTCCAAATGGGATTCCACCATTTGATGGAAGAAAATTTTGAATACTAGAGTAATAGAATGGAAACTTACTTGAAATCTCTTGGGGCAGATGTTTGGTTCTCAGTTGCTTCAGGATACAATGCTTTGAAGAAACCAAAGACTGCAGCACAGAAGGAAGTAAAAATGAACAACAAATTGGCAATAGATACCATCATGGATGGATTGAAAGATTTAGTGAAATCCAAGGTGGGATCATGTGCATCATAAAAAGAGATTTGGGACAAGCTACACGACCTTTATGTAAGGGAATACGCAGAAGAAGAAGAAGAAGAACAAGTTCAAGAAAATTACAACATCTCATATTTCAAAGAAGAAAATAGAGGTCAGTTCTTTTTCTTTAATTGTGAAGGAGTAGGTCATGTTGAATTTGAATGTCCTCAGCCAAGGATTGAAAGAAATGATACTGAAGAAGAAAATTTCAATGAAG
>ML811098.1:130690-167898 GCA_009831015.1 Picea engelmannii | reverse complement strand
TCCTCCCTTCCATCATGTGTGCAAGGAAGTTTAGTTGTTTGATTCCATGGGCATCACACCTTTGTCATACAATAAAATATTGATATAAGTATAAATTGATAAAATGTACCTACCTCTAGGTCCCTTCAAAAATTCATTCTCTGCAGCAATATAAGACTTTGCAGTATCAACCGCAAACTCAATGATAAACCCTACAATAATACTTTCTAGCCAAAAATCTATTGTGCATGTAAATTTATTTTTGACTCATTGTAATTGTGTGATCTCCATTTTATGACACTCTAGTTGTCCGATCTGATTTGTAAGATGGTTTTACTTCAACCTCAATAACCACTCATGCAATAGATGTGGGAAATCACAGAAAAATACTTCATGCAAGTCGTTAAACACATATTTTTTGAGATATTTGTGCGGTGTAAATTTAGGGTTTTTGTTGTACTTTTGCGCAAACTCGAGTTCCATTGTTCTTAACCATATTTCAATATTTTCCTTCATTGGATTCCATGGTCTAAACATTATTTTCTATGCTTTCATCATCCATACTTTTCTTCACCAGATCCCTTCCACTCAATCCTGTGCAGTTCAGGGCCTGGCAATGAAACCATTTGTTGGTTACTTGGGCTGACCCAAGTTCTGATATCAAATAGGTTTCCAAAAAAACCCTCAAAATGATCGGCCCTCCTGGTAAACCAGAAGTCAACGTTGCACACAGAGTGCACAACGTAGTCTCACCTAAGATATCTTTATGGGGGACTACAATGGTCAGGTGTTTGCATTCTAGGAAGGGATTGGGATTGTGTTTTGATTCTTTTCCTTATGCATTATAATCATTACTCATTCATCTACTTCTAGGGTTCATTCATCATTAAGCTATGCATGCATGCTATTATAATCAGATATAACCATTTGTTATTTAACTGATACATAACATAACATCCAAACAATCATTCAGACACATGAACACAATGGATTTATCGTGGTTCACCCCCCTAGGGCTACGCCCACAAAGATCTATCTCTTCTACTCTTTTATTCATTCTTATGCAAAATGTGCATTGTGCGCATTACATATTTAGGATTACAATCAAAAGGATGGTAAGTACCCTCAGTGAGGTGGACTAGATCACACTAAGCTCCACATCATGTGACCTAACCCTCAAAAACTAGCTTATTCAACTTAACAACAATAATAACCATTACAATTGACTTCACAATAATCAACAACTCACAAACCCCTGACCTATACCTCCTAGGTCTTTATTTATACTACTCTATTAGCTTATAGTTGTTACAATTTTGTCAAAAACCCTAACCCTAACATGGTTAGGCCTGCCTTCATGTGTGACATGCTTCTTTTCCTCTTGCATGTTGCTTTTCCTTTTTTTTCTACATGTTGCTTTTCTGCCACCTATTGCATGCACTTCAAAAATAGATCTTCCTCTCCAAAAATAGGCATGCACCCATAATAGAATTTCTTCCCAAAATAGGCTTGCACCCAAAATATGCATGTGCCAACAGTACTTACTATTTATATTATATACATATGGTTCAGTTCTTTCCTACGAGTTCAAATGATGTGATTAGACTTCCATATGTATTTACATGCATGCTTGTATTAATGTTGAGATTAATGTGATAGATGTCAATCAAACACATAGTTAGATAATGAATCAACCAATGTGTTTAAACTCCTTAGAACATGATTATAAGAAATGTAATCAAATTGCCTCTCAAGAAATTGCATCCTTAAAAAAATCCTAAGAAGCATAGTATTTTTTACTAGATAGACATTATTCAATTAAGATACCACTAACTATGAATCTAAATGTAAAAATAACCTAAGGATTCAAAGAGCAATGGATTCGAACAAAATTTGGATTATCACACTATATTCTACAACATTGTTGGTTGTAGGACCAAGGAGTATGCCCCTTGAACTCATTAGTTGGTCTAGGGGAGAAAATATCACCCAAGAGACGGAAGTGATTTTTTGGGTACTATAGCCTACGGAGTTTGTGAATCCTACATATATTAGGATAGATGTTGACATCTACAAATCAAGAACCAAGCATGATAAGCATTGAACCGAATCAACCACACACAAAAACAAAAATCACCAATAGTACAAAAATATTAAAAATACACCTTGTACAAAGCATTATGCAACCTAATGATTTACACATAATATTTTTTGATATAGAGTCCATTTTGAGTCTTAGGAAAAGGATTCCCTTCATATTCCACTAATGCATAAGACCCTTTCTGTAATACACAAATAAAAATGTAAGGACCATGCCAAATGGGTTCAATTTTTTCTACTCCTAACTTATCATGGTCTTGATCATAGACAAAACCAATTCTCCTTCTGCAAATACATGAGATCGAACACTTTAATCATATTGATCTTTGATGTGTTTATTATGAGTCTCATTATCCATTGCATTCTCATAATGATACTCATCAATACAATCCAAGTACAAGATATGTTCTTCCTCGACAAATGTGTTGGGAAAGATTTTTACAATGAGTTGTAATGAAGGTATCTCACATTCAATTGGTAGTACTTATTCCACTCCACAAATGCATTGAAACGATGTAAAACTGGTGGAAATTTTAGTTGAGGTTCAATTTTCCCATAATGTTGAGAAAAGAATTAAGTTCCAATTGGTTTTTTTTTCCCTTCCCTTCTCTGTATCAGAGTCTTTAAAACATGATTGAATGATTCTACTTGACCGTTAGACTAAAAATAGTAAAGTGTCGAGTTTTCATGTCAAAAACCCAACCTGATTGCTAATTTGGTTATCAACTTGTTGCGAAAATGAGACTCATGATTTTAATAGTAGTCTTGGGCACACCAAATCTAGCAATGATATGGTTGAACATGAATAGAACTATTGTAGTTCCATCATTGGAATAAGTAGGCATAGCATCGACCCACTTGACAAAGTAGTCAATGGCCACAATGATATAACTATCACCATCAGAAAAATCTAGCTTACACATCATGAAGCCTTTGCCCCACTTTTCCAAGGGTCCAATGACAAGGATGACACTTTTGGACCACATTGACACAATATTTAAAGATGGTGGGCCAAAAGTATCATGCACACAAAATTTTGTGGGTTATGGCTATACCAGAAAGATGACCACCACATGCCACCAAATGGAAATCATTCAAAACTCTCTCAGCTTTGTCATGGACTAAGAATTGAAGCAATATCAAAAATACCCCATGCTAATAAATCTTGTCACAAATGATGATGTAACTCTTAGTCTAATGGCATATATGTTGACACTCATCTCAGGATAACTCAAGGTTAAAATATTGGGTTTGAATATATACAAAGACATCTCTATAATAGGGATAGGAAGAGTCAATGAGGAATAAAGAATCATCTAAAAATAAATCAATCACCACAGTTTCCTCACCGATTCTAGGAAGCTCAAACTTTAACTTCGTGAAAACTAAAGACTTCTTGGATTTTGAAGTAACAAAGTCCAAATCAAACTCTTGCAAGATGAAAATACATTTAGAATACTTGCCCTGAATGATCTGATAGATAAAAATGTTTTGCATTGGGTTGGATTCTTCCGAAGAAGAATGCGATGCCTAAGTCATTGGACAACACAAACCATTCCCAAGGCCAACTTTTCTACATGAAAATAGTGCATTTCAAATCCAACTAGACCCTTACTAAGGTATTAAATCACATCCTCCTTCTATGAAATGTCCTCTTTGACAAGAACCATACCAATTGTGAACTCGGATGCTACCAAATAAAGTAAAAAGTCATGTGTGTAGTCTAGAGGACTCAATATTGGAGTTGACATCAAGGATTTCTTCAAAGCTTCGAATAAACTATGCTCTTGTTTGTCCCACACAAAAGGTACACCCTTTTTCATACGGTGCATGACTCATTTTGTTATGTCGATGTAATTCACTATGAATGTTCACAAAAATTTTACCTTCCCTTGAAAACTTTTAAGTTGATTTATATTACATGGGGGAGGAAATTGAACTGTCTCCTCAAAATTCAATGGATCAACCATGATCCCAAACTTTGACACAATGGAACCCATATATTTCCCAAAAGTCACACAAATACGCACTTATGTGGATTCAAACGAATGTTATAATGCCAACATCTAGTGATAGCAACATGACGATGAAATGGATGATCATCACAATGCTTTAATTGAGCACCCAAATCATCTAAGTAAGATTCAACAATGTATATGATCTCATGAAAAGCATATGACATGGCTCACTGGAATGTAGCCATGAAATTTTTAAGACCAAACAACATTTTCTAATAGGAAAAAGTACCCCAAGGATAGAAAAATATGGTCTTGTGTTGGTATTCTAGTTTGATATGTATCTTATTATAGTTGGCAAATCCATCCATGGAACATGAAAGAAAATATATCACTCTCGACATATTCATCGATAATGTGATTAATGAATAAGGTAGAATAATTATCATTAGGACAAGCCTTGTTTAGATCCCCAAAATTAACGCAGACCCTAATAGTGCCCTTCTTCTTCGCAACTAGAACAAGATTGGATACCCACTTGGTTAATGGAACCAAATAAACAAATTTAACACAAAGCAATTATTCCACCTTTTCCTTGATGGAAATTTCCTTTCAGAGATTAATTGGCCATATCTTTTTCTGGATAGGCTTAGCTCCTTCATATGTTTTGGTCTCATGTTTGATAATTTGAATATCAATACCTAATATCTCCTCATATTTTCCAAGTGAAAACATCACAAAACTCTTTGAATAGGGAAGTATATAGTTCAATTTCTCAAGGAGAACAATATGTGCTTATAAGGATGTTTTCAACGACACTTGGCTTGACTAAGATGTTGATGGGTATGGTGTTTGATATGTTAGCCAAGTTCCCTTATGAATATGCATCATGTGTCATAATAAGGTATTAGTACCACTCAACATCGTCAATTGAAGTTATTTTATCATGTAAACCTCTAACTATTCCAATTCAAGAAGAAAATATGATTAATGATGCATATACTCCAATGGTTTATCAACCATATTCATGGATTCAAGGATAGCCTTGTTTGAAGGTTTCTTGATATCCAATAAATCATGTGAATTGGGATGTTCGATGGCCTATATGCATGAAGTTAACTAATCATATTCCATATTCTGATAGAGATTATAACCAACAATGATTGATTCCAATTAGATCACCCGATAGGAAATCTCCACTGTGTAGAAAATCAGTAACAAAAGCACTAACTCACATAGAACTTTTTTTAAACACTTAGTAAACACATATTTTTGTCTTAAATGAACTCTGATATGTAATAACCCACATTTAGATATATCATAATAAGAAACACACATTACTAAGTAAATAGCAACATAAATTAACAATGAACAATAGTCACAAAACACATGTACACACTCAGAATTTTGGAAACCATCCATGGAAAAACCCAGTTTGGGGAAACCCACCAAGAGAGATTTATTATCAGCTTCAAGAAGAATTAAAAGCTATATTAGTAATACATGGTAGAAAGAGAACACTTACAGACACCCACAAATGTCCCACAATTTCTAGCTAGAAACTTGTGCCCAAAATTTTGTATTGTTGTACGGCCCTGATAAAATCAGCACCTCAAAAATAATGCCAAAATGTTTTTGTATGGTCTGATATGTATGACCTTTCTACAGCAAGAAAAACCATAAAACTTCCTCGAAAATCATGCCACATTCCACCTCAATTTTCATTCCCTCTTTCCTATTGTACAACATATACATATCTGTATAGTACGGCCTCTAACCCAGTAGTAAAATTCAGCAACTCTACACATAACTATCTCCTTGGGATTTTTGCCCAAGCTCTCTTGGAAATCATGCCAAAAAATGTTGCATACACTTTCTTCCTAGTTCTCTCTCAAATCTGTCTTGACTTGTCTTGCACACTACCCTAGGCTTACTCTTATAACAAAAAATGACTTTTCACCTTCCCCATCCCTAAATCCAATGGCCAAGATCTAATCTTTCCTTTACAAGATCAAGGGACATGATTCAATCCCTCCAAAAAAAATCACTTGCATTTACTAAAGTAATTTTCCACTTTATGACATAAGTGCACTTTATGACATAAGTCATTTTAATAAAATATTAGAAGGTCACTTTTACAAAAATTCACTTTAATAAAAGAGTCACTTTATTACAACTTTATAATAGGCCTATTACAAAGTCAAGTGCCTAGTAGTGAAAATGCAAGGTCAATTTTGCATACAACATAGAACATGCAGAGTAATTCTTGAGATATAAAAGATAACACTCCCTCTTAGCGAGGAATATACTCACTGCCATCACCATCACCTAGTCATGTCCTCAATTCCATCACATTGTTCATAGTAGGATCTCCCTCTGAACCTGGAGAAAACCTCAACATCTGCACAGAACTCGAACCTGAAGACCTCCTCCTGGAAATCACTTTGAACATCGAGCTCCTAGTAGAATCCAATCCACCCTGAGATTTTGTCCACTCACACGATTAGAGCCTCCTTTTGGTTCTCAGAATAAACTCCCTCTCTTCCCTCAAATTTTGAAACTAAATCCTTGGGCCCACTGCAGTATTAGGATACTCACGCTCCTCATATGACTTTAAATATCCAAATGTAGGTTTTCCTCACACAATGTATAACCTATTAATCTGATCACCAATCAAATGTGACTCGATTGGATCTAGTCCCTCTCTGTAGATAAAGACATTTCCACTCTTGAACAATGTCGCATATCCAACATCTTCCCAGGATGACACCGAGAGAAGGTTAACCATCATCCCTGGAACAAACAGAACTCCATCAACCACTGGGATTTATCCAAACTCGAGTTGGAATCTGACCCTTCCAACTCCACGTATTTCTCATGCCATTCCCCTTCACTTTCAACTAGCTGGTCTGGACCTATCTCTGTGAAACTGACGAATAAAAATCATATTCGTGTCATGTGACATGAGGCTCCATTGTCAATGACCTATCTACTTCCACTCACATATCCAGTACTCCCAACACTTGACATGAGAGTGAACAATGAGAATTCCTTCTCAAACGTGTATGAAAATTCCTCTACTGTTGTTGCAGTCGCTGCAACTGGACCCTCCTTCTCATTCCTATTCTTCTTCCTCTCGAGACACTGGGTTGCAAGGTAGCCATATTGGTTTCATCAGAAACATCTGACTTTTCTCAAGTCTTTCTTGGAACTCCCCTACTTCTTACTTTTTCTCTTTATTGCAAGAGAAATATTATCTTCATTAGCTCCATCTCCCTTATGTCCACTGCTCTGACATCCTGTCTAGATCTCCACCTGAGTGAAATAATCCCACATTCTACTCCAATATAGAAGATGTTCCTAACCCACCACACACTTCACAAAGACTTCTCATTCCTTGGTGAATCCTTTCAAGGCTATCCTCACCAACTCTGAATCTAAAATGACCTCCCCAACTGCAGCCAACTCATATTTTATGTGTTCTACCTAGGTAAGATAAGATTCCACACTCTCATGGGTATCCATCTTAGTATCATGCAACTTTTCCTTTAAGGCCATCTTCTTATTTTCATTCTTCGCCTCATACATGTTTTTCAGTGTATCCCACATCTCATAAGCTGTCTTCTTCTCATCCAAGTGTAGGATAAGTGAATCATTCACTCCATATAGAATAAGTCTATGATATTTGGCTTACTTTACCTCATGTACATCCAAATAAATAGGGTATGTTGTGGGAACAACTACTATATAGATGACAAAGCTCCAAAGTTTGTTCTCCCTGAGAATAGATGACATTTTGACTTTCCATTGCAAGTAGTTGGAAATCCCTTCCAACCGGTCCTCATACATGATGAAAGCAGCCATATTCCTATCAACTCTCCAATGGAAAACAAAAAACCAAGTTTCCCCCTTCAAATCCCTGCCAAAAATAGAAATGCTCACTGCAACTATGAGCACCTACTCTGATACCATGTAGAAAATCAGTAACAAAAGCACTAACTCACATAGGACTTTTGTCAAACACTTGGTAAACAAAAATTTATGTCTTAAATGAACTTTGATATGTAATAACCCACATTCAGCTATATCATAAGTATAAAAATGCATTACTAAGTAAATAGCAGTGGAAACTAACAATGAACAACAGTCACAAAACACATGTGCACACTTAGAATTTTGGCAACCAGCCAGGGAAAACCCCAGTTTGGGGAAACCCACCAAGAGAGATTTATTATAAGCTTCGGGAAGAATTAAAAGATACAAAAGTAATACATGGTAGCAAGAGAACGCTTAATACACCCACAACTATCCAACAATTTCTACATAGAAACTCGTGCCCAAAATTTTGTACTATTGTACGGCCCTGCTAAAATCAACACTTCGAAAACAGTGCCAAAATGTTGTTGTATGATCTGATCTATATGGCCTTGTTGCATAAATAAAAACCCTCAAACTACCTCAAAAATTGCACCATATTCCACCTCGATTTCCATGCCCTCTTTCCTTCTGTACGAATTCGTACAGTATGACCTCTAACCCAATAGTAAACTTTAGCAACTCTACACAAAAATATCTCCTTGGGATTTGTGACCATACTCTCTTGGAAATCATGCAATTACAAGGATCCATATTTATCTTGTAATATGGATCCTTGTAATATGGATCCTTATGGTCACAAGATCTAGTCCGGATATTAACCAAATGGTCACACATGTATACATTGGCATTCATGGCATTTCCCCCTTGCTATGGGTTTCCTTTCATGCCCCCTTGTGAAGGTGCAGGGTTTGTTGCAGCAATTTGTTGATGCTACGGTGGGAAAGGATTCATTAAGGAAATGAGTTGTTGTGGGGCTCCCCACTGAGCTCAGTACAAGTGCATATCTTCCATCTAAGGACACTAGTGAAAAAGATGGTCTCTATTGCAAATATTGCATGGAAACTTCAGATTCTTCTTCTCTTTCATGCCTACCATATTATCATGTGGATTAGGTGAAATCCCTTTCCCAGGGTTAGAGTTTTCTCTTTCTATTTTTCTTCTTACCTCTAGGTTGTTGAATGTTCTCTAGATATGTGGATTTCATTTAATTAACATTGGAGGTAGGATTATCCTCATATATCATTTCTAATATTTCCTCCATAATATAACTATTACATTCATTTAATGATATTTAGATTTACAACATTTAATTTGTACATAGTCTATTTGCTCTCTTATTTTCATAGTATTATAGGTGTTTATATTTCATTTCATGTTATAGATATTATTTCACTAACATGGAAAGTTAGATTTTTTATCAAGATTAATAGAGATATAACAAGGATATTCACAGAGATATTTCAAGGAACACAGTGATACAATAAAATAGTAAAACCCAGATTCTATTAATGAATATCTGGAATACTAAAGACTGTAAGATGCAAAGAACACAAGCTAGCTAGAATGGTGGTAGCTTATCTTTGAAGAGAGATGTGTTGGATACACTCATTCGCAAGAAATTGATTACAAGGAGGCCCCAAAGGAATTTTTAATATAAAGAATAAATTATAAAACCCTAACCCTGGAAAATGAAACACCAAAAGGTTTGTGGGCCCTGATGGGGATAGTTGATACATCAACATTTCGAGGGCGCAAATCATTCATACAATCTTTGTTTGGGTCACTCAGTACCTCAACGGAAAAGTCTAGCTGAGGAGTACACATTCTAAACTACCCGATATATTTCTATAGGGATGTTTTAGGCGCTACCAAGTCAAAAAAACATCGTTTAGGGCCTCAAAATGGCTTTGAACGTTTGGGACCCGAAACACTGTAGAAAAATTGCCAAGATGGAAAATGTAATTTGAGCCAGTGGAATAGGTGGGAGGCCACTAATGTCCATCTAGATTAGTCCTCCCCGCCTAGGAATTTGTTGGCCCTTGGTTATGGAATAAATTGAAGATCAAGGAAGAAAAGGGAGAATGCGAACTGCGTGGAAGACACAGTGACTGTTATTGGGTTGAAGTGAGAAAAGAAGAAGAAAAGATGGAGTGAAGACCAAGAAATAAAGCCATAGGAAGAGGATATCGGGGGTGACAGATAAGTAAGGAAGAAGGATCATAGACAACTCAGCAAAAGGAAAAATATATCATTGGATGCTTTGGAGCACCACGTGAGAAGAAAGGAAGGACAGGTTGGTGAAGCCCTAAAAATATGGGTCAAGTTGACCTAGGGTTTTGGTATCTAGGGTTTGGGACACCTAGGTTTCGGCCTAAGGCTATCGGTGAGCTATTGTAATTTATAAATAGAGGTCTAAAGGGCCTAGGTTGGGTTGGTAGTTTGGGGTTGGTATCAATATAGGTTGTCATTATTACTAGTGAACAATCTGATTATTGTTGTGAGAGACTATTGTGAAGAGAGAGAGAGAAGCGCTAAGAGTGAGAGCCTTCTGGTATTGTAAGATCTTTAGTTTGGTGTGAAGATCAACCCTACAGCTGGGTGTGAAGGGAGGGAATAGAAAGAGAGGAGAAGAGAGGAGATCTACTAGCTAAGAGCGCAGATAAGAACTGTGTGCTTTACCTTAATATATTATAGCACAGTTTTGTGGATGTAGCCTTAGAGAGAGGGTGAACCACATATATTTTGTGTTGTGTGTGATTGGTACTTTGTGTCTGTCATTGGTATACTTTGATTGTATTAATGCTTTATATCTGATAAGTAGATGTGTAAAATAGATATAAGTTGATAAGTGATATATGAATGTTGTGTTGTTCTTGTGTTAAATCCCCTTGATATTCCATTTGGTTGTAGACATATCTGTCCTACAACCCCCTCATAACTGCTTCAGGTGAGACTGCATCTACTTCACAGGTGTTGTCAAAAGGGCCAGCAGTTAGGGATTTTTGGTGCGCTCTTGGAGCTGAACCCTTGGTTTGCCCCTGTGCCAATAAATGGTTCTGTTGTCAGGACGAGAATAATTTTAAGGGAATGTCAAGGTGGTTTCCATTGAAGACAAAGATTCAAAAGTGGATAGAGGATCAAGAGAAGGACTTCGTTGAAGCCTAGAATAAGAACCCTAATATTATCACTAAGGATTGGCTAGAAAGATATATCTTCACAGATATACACGAGATATTCTTTGGAGGGATCCATCAGGAGTTATATGAGTGGCTAGCTAGATTAGCAGGTACCCAGTTCGAGATCCAATCCAGACTTCATGTGGCTTGGACGTCAGAGTTGATCAAGAAGGTCAAGAGAGTTGATAAAATTATATCACAGGTATTAGATCACTGGTTTGATAGTACCATTGGAGGGTACATCACAGAGTTTGTTTTTGATGGAGTAGAATCGTATAGCCAAGCCGAGAGATATTTTTTCAAGGGACCTCGAGGGAAAAATTTTCATTTTCTGAAACTGATAATCAAGATGTTATTGCATGATAAGAACATCTTGAAGATACAATAGATTGGTCATATCGAGAAAGGCTAATGTTCAAAATTTTGGATAGCAACAGTGACACAGAAGTTGGACATACGCGTAGTGGGAGAGTATTCAGAGAAGTTCATCTTGCGAACCTGTTTAAGAAGAACTATGGGGAGGAAGGCTTCTACAGTGGAGAAGAATCGAAACTGATAGACAAAGAACATTCAAAACCCTCTAGCGAAGAGGAAGGAAAAGATGAAAAGCTTCGCCGAGGAGAAACTGAAACCTCATAAACTGCACAGACCATCGAAGTAAGTATTATTATCCCTCTTGTTGATTCAGTAGTATTAACAAACCAGAGTAATCCCAATCATGAGAGCCTCCAAAGCACTTTCAATAGTAGTCCATTGCATATTCAATCAGGAACCCTAGGAAGATCTATGGAAGATGAGATGAGACTCCCTATATTTAGGGGAGATGGATCTGAAGATCCTGATCAACACTAGTTTCTATGTGAATCCGTATGGAACATTAAGAATGTCACAGATGAAGCTGTCAAAATAACTCAGTTCAGTACAACTCTCAGAGATCGTGCATGGAGTTGGTACATGAAAATTGTCCAAGGACTTGCATAGCCTAAGCCATTGAATAAGATTAAGAACGCATTGATTGCAGAATTCAAGAAACCTGAGTCAGAATCCCAATGTATCACAAAGCTGAAAGAGATCAAGAAAAAGGTGGTTGAACCTATTTGGGAGTTCGATCAGAGAATCAATACCTTAATGGGATGATTGACTTTTCAGATCCTAGATGAGCAGAACAAGGAATGGTTCATTTCTTCCCTTCTACCACACATCAGAGTTCCCCTGATGCAACAGAAGATTGCTTCATAGGTTGAGGCATTGGAGATCGCCATGAAGCTAGAATCATCCACCATGGGAGAATCCATCTCAGGTATGAGCCATATCTTGAGTCAGCTAACTAGTTTTTCTCTATAGGTCAAAGATATGAAGAAAGACAAAGGAAAAGATAAAAGAGAAGACATTTTGTGTGTCTGATGCAGATCAGAAGTCCATGATAAGGAACACTTCCCTCTATTCAATGAATATTTGGATTCTGAAGCTTTGAGCCCCTTGAAGCAAGTCACCTTACCCTAGTGCGAGGTATGTAGAAATAGACATCGTACTGGTGAGTGTTATTACATGAAAAAGTATGTTCAGACACCTACAAATTTGTATTGTACATTCTGTAAGTCTATAGGAAATGATGATAGGGATTGTAGCACTTATGATCTCATGCATGAAAGGTCAAGAGACATATATAAGATTCAAGGCGAAGTACAACAAGAAGGAAACACTACGTAGTATAACTCTCCTGGGAGAGGAAACTTCAATCCTCACAGTGGATTCAGAGGAAGAGGATGAGGAGAAGGAATGGGTCGAGGCTAAGGACAGATCAATTGTTATAACTATGCACAGCCATGACACCTTGCAAGGGATTTTCAAAACCCTTGTACCACTTGTATCTACTGCAGCTCATTTGACAATGTTATAGAAGATTGTCCTGTGCTGCTAGCTAAGCTTCAGGAAAGACGAGGACCTCAGAAGAACCTGCAAGTGAAATTGATCTATGTTCAACCTCGAGGAGAAGACCCTAGAGTCGTTGTTATAACAAGAGGAGGCGTTGTTACAAGAGAAGACAGACTGACAAAAGGGAAGACTACAGAAGACTCGGGGATCAGGAAAGCTACAGAGAAGACACAAATGTTTGATGCAAGGAAAGAAAGACAAATGTTTGAGGAAGCCAGAAAAGAATTCAAAGGAAACCAAGGCTATGCATCAAAGACAAGACCAGAAGTGAGAGAATATGGAATTCCTCTGGCATTTGATCAGTCTGCTTGGCCAAAAGAAGGAAAAGAAGTAAGCAAGCTCATGGAATTTTTATACACTTGTATTAAGTTGGTTCAGGATGAAAGCGTTGTACAAGAATTACAAAATTTAATCAGACAATATGAGCTAGGAAAGATAGATCCCTTGTTGAATAGGATAGTACACTAAATTGGTAAAAAAATAAGGACAAATAAGGAATTACATCTGAATGCTCAAATAGGAGAGTATGAGATAGACTATGTAGTCCTCAAATTAGGGTCAGAGGTCAATGTCATGACGAAGCAAACATGGGCACTGATGGGAAAACCTGATGGGAAAACCAAACTTGATTTATTTCCCTATCAGGCTTAGGATGGATAACCAGCAAGTTGTCATCCCATTTGGATGTTTGGAGCATGTCCTTGTGGACATTGATGGAGTAAGAACATTTGCAGATTTTGAGGTAATTGAAATAGTTGATGACAGTTTCTCTTACCCTGCACTGTTAGGAATTGATTGGGCCTTCAATAACTCTACTATTATTGACTTAAAGAAAATACGTATGACTTTTGAAGGAGATGGCCTTAGGGTCATCGCACCTTTAGATCCAAATGAAGGTTAGAGGTACATAGAACCTATCAGAGAAGAAGACCACACATATGCACTAGAAAACATATATAAACTAACAGTCAGACAGCAGGATTACATTAATCCTACAGTTGATGGAAATCCAAGCTAGTGAAGTGATAGCACATTCTCATCAGACTTAGAAGAAGCACTGGAGAACTGGAAGAACCATATGTATGAAGTATCTACAAGGAGATGTGCTAGATTAACCAAATAAGTTCGCTGGATCGGCACAACAGTAAGTAACTTACCCACATTTGATGGTCTGGATCCGTTAGAAGCCTTCCTATCAAACTTTGAAGCAAGTTTACCAACACAATAGAGGTTGTTGGCAATGGATGAAACCTTAAAATCCACACCAGCAAGATGGTGGGGGACACGAAAAAATAATATTGCAGACTGGGTACAATGTCGTACTCTGATGACAGCGTGATTCTCAGCACAAGTAGAAGGCTACAAAGTTCACTACATAGGTCGAAGCTTCCCAAAGGACCATGTGTGAAGCTGTGAGGAATCCTGGAGAAACATTCCTCAAGAACAATGGGTACACAGATTCATCAACACATTGGACACGACACCTATCAACTGGTACCTTCAAGTAGAACTACATCTCATCACTACAGATTGGAAAGGTATGACTCATAATTTTGAAACCACCTTCTCATTTGAAAGTCAATATCCTTCGGTAGATCAAGCACTATAGGTTGTGAGATGGAAAGTATTCAAGGAGGTATCTAGCCTTTCCTTAAAACAGGAAGAGGATGAATGGATTGCGCCTCTCCAGAAACTACAAGGTTGTTAGAACATCAATACCGATGAAGATGATGATCTGAGGAAGCTGAACATCGCAGAAATAGAAGGCCAACGAGATGTGGAAGGACCAAGAGTTGAGCTTCCATTCATTGGATAGACAATCAAAATCAAGAAATTCAATATTGAAACAAAGAAGACACCAAAGTTTGCAAATGTTGGAGATTATTGGGATGCTGCTACCATTGATAAAATTACAGAGTTACTTCATGAATATTAGGACTTGTTTCTAACCAAGTTCACTGATATGAAGAGAATTAAAGGGCCTATGGGAGAGATGAGGATCCCTTTGAATCCAGATGCTAGACCATTCAAACAAAGACCTTACAGACTGAACCCTAAATATAAGGCGAAAGTGAAGATTGAACTTGATAGAATGTTGGAAGCATGAATTATAGAACCTGTCGAAGAGTCGGAGTGGATAATCCCTATGGTGGTGAAAGACAAGAAAATAGGAGAAATCAGGATATGCGTAGACCTCAGGAAGTTGAATGATGTTTGTTTGCATGACCCCTTCCCTACACCATTCACTAACAAAGTGTTAGATAATGTGGGAGGCCGGGAAGTATATTCTTTTACAGATGGATTTTCAGGATACCATCAAATCCAGATTACCAAGGAAGACCGCCATAAGACCACATTTGCAACAGAATGGGGATCCTACCAATATACAGTGATGCCATTTGGATTGAAGAATGCCCCAACCATCTTTTCTAGGGTGGTGGTCGAAGCATTCAAGGAATTTCTACATAAATGTTTAGAAGCATACTTTGATGATTGGACTATTTTTAGCTTATTAAAAAATCACATTGAATGTCTAAGCCTAATGTTGGATAAATGCAGGCAATGTCAAATTGCTTTGAACCTGAAAAAATGTATTTTCTTTTCACCATTTGGCATGTTGTTAGGTCATATTGTATGCAAGCAAGGATTGTTGGTAGATCCATCCAAAATTTCCATTATAGTTGATCTACCCTCTCCTACGTCAGTCAAACAGTTGTGCATTGTGTTGGGACACACAGGCTACTACAGAAAGTTCATTAAGGGATATGCTTAGATTAAAGCGCCCATGGAGAATCTCTTGAATAAGTATTGTCAGTTTAGTTGGACAGAAGAATGCCAATAGATCTTCGACACACTGAAACAGAAAATGGTTACTGCACCCATCCCGATTTTCCCAGATTGGACCAAGGAGTTTCATGTGTATATCGATACATCATCCATTGTATTTGGAGTTGTGTTAGCACAACCAGGAACAGGATACATTGACCAACCATTAGCCTTATCTAGAAGGAAGGTATCTACTGCTGAGATTAATTATACCACTACTGAAAGAGAGGGATTATCCATGGTGTATGCACTGCAAAAATTTCACCACTATTTGTTGGGAGGACACTTTAAAATGTTTACTGACCACTCTGTGCTGAAGTACCTAGTCAACAAGCCAATTTTGGGGGGAAGGATATGCAGATGGTTGTTTCTATTTCAAGAATATGATTTTGAGATCATAGTAAAGCCAAGGAGAATGAACAAAGGTCTTGACTACTTATCAAGGTTGGAACATGGAGAAGAGCCAACTAGTTTAGAGGATGCACTGTCGAATGCACAGCTACTAGCCATTAGAAAGATCGATGACCACTTCGTAGAGATAGTCCAGTTCCTATCAACAGGAATGGAACATAGTGAGTATACAATTCCTCAAAAGAAATAGCTAGTGGTGCGCGTTGTAGATTTCTCACTTATCGTCGGACATCTATACAAGATGGGACCTGATGAGATGTTGAGAAGGTGTGTTATGGAGGCAGAACGACCACTATTCCTTGAGGAAGCTCATGCACACATCGTAGGAGGGAATTATGCAGGGAAAGAAACCACGTAGAAGGTTCTTAGAGTTGGCCTTTGGTGGCCTACTTTACACAGATATGCTAAAGACTATTTCAAAACCTGCGATGTATGACAGAGGGTTGGGAAACCATCCAAAAGAGATGAAATTCCATTAGCACCACATCTGGCCCTATAAGCATTTGAGAAATGGGACATTGACTTTGTTGGACCTATAAATCCACCAGGAAAGTGTATAGGATCAAGGTACATAATTATAGCAATAGAATACTTGACTAGATGGGCCGAAGCAAGAGAAGTCAAGGACTGTAGTGCAACTACAGCTGCATGCTTCATATTTGATGACATCATAACTAGGTTTGGATGCCCAAAGATCCTTATGAGTGATCAAGGAACACATTTCATCAATAAGACAATTGAATGCTTGACTGAAGAATTTACAGTCCACCATCAAAAGAGCACACCGTACCATCCTCAAGCAAATGGGATAGTTGAAGCATTCAACAAGATCTTGGAGACAGCACTAACAAATATTTGATGTGTGAATAGAGATGATTTGGATTTAAGAGTACCAACATTGTTATGGGCCTATAGAACCACTTGCAATAAGTTAACAATACAGACCCCCTTCAAGTTGGTATATGGTCTTGAAGTTGTTGTTCCAATGGAATATATGGTACCAAGCCTGAGAATTGTTTCCTTTACAGATATGGTTGACCCTAGTGTTGTTCAAGAAAGGCTTGCACAGTTGGTTGAATTGGAAGAAGACAAATTCATTGGTAACCACGTATATTTTGTGTTGTGTGTGATTGGTACTTCGTGTCTGTCATTGGTATACTGTGATTGCATTACTGCTTTAGATCTGATAAGTAGATGTGAAAAATATATCTAAGTTGATAAGTGATATATGAATGTTGTGTTTTTCTTGTGTTAGATCCACTTGATATTCCCTTTGGTTGTGGACATCTATGTCATGCAACCCCCTCATAACTGCTTTGGGTGAGACTGCATCTGCTTCGTAGGTGCTTCCGAAAGGGCCAGTAGTTAGGGATTGTTGGTACGCTCTTGGAGCTGAACCTTGGGTCTACCCCTGTGCCAACAAAATCAATGGTATCTATTGCATAAAGTTCCTCCATCATATGGGGAAACTTCTATTGAATCTGACTCTCGGTGAGCCACTTTCACTGATGAAGAAATTGTCTGCTTTGACGACCTGATAGAGTTGGATGTTCTACTAGTGTGTGTCCTTCATCTTGGTGTCCATGATTCAATCAAATATCACCTATTCAATGCAATCATAATTTAGTTATGTAGGGTCCAAGTTCCCAGCCACGTCCAAATTGTCTAGGAGAGGTGGAAAATATGGTCAAAGCAATTCCACATTAAATACCGGATGCAAGCCAAGAAAAGGAGGAATACTTAATTCAAAATCATTCTCACCCACATCCTTGGTGATGGTGTAAGGCCCATATAAAAGTGGGTGTATCTTCTGATGGGGTCCCATGAGGTTCTCTTCAAATGAAACCATAGCTTATCTCCTACCTGAAACTTGTGTGGTACTCAATGACGATCGTGGTGTTGCTTGTGCTTGGCATTGGATTTCTACAAAATATCATGAACTTGTTGTTGAATGTGTTGGATTCGCTCAACAAATTTGGTTGTTATATTAGCCTCAACTTGAGCATGGGAGGACTCTTCCTGTGCAGCTACAATGGGCAAAGATATGTCAATGGGGGCCAATGGTTGGAACCCCAATCAAACTTGAAAAGGGTTGTGTCCAATAGAGTTGTGGAGGGATATGTTGTAGCTATGTTGAATATAAGGAATTATTTCATCCCATGTGCGTGGATGTTTGGAATTATACATTCTCATGATATGGACAATAATCTTGTTGGCTACCTCTATTTTTCCATCAATCTGTGGGTGGAAGGAAGTCGATTTAGTCAGGTTGGTGTCCATCATCAATCATACGCTAGACCAAAAAGTGATCAGGAACCTACTATCTCAATATGAGATAATGGTTCATGGGAGCCCAAAATGAACCCAAACATGTTCAAATAAGAGTTTGGCGGTCACCTCAACTGTGATTCTCTTCTTACAGAGTGCCAATACTACCATCTTAGAGAATCAATCAATGACTATGAAGACACGGTCATTCCCATTCTTGGTTGAAGGCAGACCAAACATGTAATTCATGGAGATGGACTCCCAAGGCCTATTTGGAGTAGGAAGAGGCGTGTATAGCCCCTATTTCTTGATGGTGGGCTTGGTAATGGCATAGGAAGTGCAGGATTTGATGTACTTGCGGACATATTGTTGAAGATTCAACCAATAAAAATGATTTTGCAGTACTACCATTGTTTTGTCTACACCAAAATGTCACGTTTCCCTACTATAATGAGCTTCCCAAATCAGCTTTGCATGCCCTCTTGAAGGAACATAGAGATGGATCGGATGGCATAGTAATCCATCCTAGAGATGAAATTATGGAACTATTTTTCCTACACTCAATGTCTGATAGGCAGCATCAAATTCAAATTCATTATTTTATAATTGTGGCCACTCGAACATCTCATTCCCACATGAGTTAACAACTGTGGTTAGATCCACAACTGGTGGTCGACTGAGGCAATATACGAAATGGTTGGTTCTTTCCTTCTTGTATTTGATGTTCAAGTGGAATTATTGCATGTACATGGACCACTTTTGATGGAATTCATCCTATAACTTTCCTTGTGTCTACATGAATTACAGAGGCTTATGATCAGTGTGGATGATCGTTTCCTTCCCCAGAATGTAATTCTTCCTCTGTCAACATGCATGCACAATGGAGTACATCTCTTTGTCGTAGGTGGGGTATCTTCAAATAGCATCAAATAGTGTTTCATTGTGATAGGATATCATATTCCCATGTTGAGTGAGTATTACACCAATAGCATAATTTAAATCATTTGTCTCAATCTCAAATAGTTGTTGCAAGTCTATCATAATAAGGACTAGTATTGAGAAGAGGTAGAATTTAAAATCCTCAAATGATTTTTGTCAGGATGCAACCCACACAAACTTTTCCTTTTCTCCACCCTTGGTCATTTGGCTTAGGGACCAAGTGATATGAGATAACCCCAACACAAACCAGTAATAGAAGTTGGCAAGGCCCAAGAATCTATGGAGCTCAGTCATTTTCTTCGATGCCGTCCAATCATAGATGACTAGGATCTTGGTTGGATCCACATGCACACCCTATGCATCCATGGCGTATCCCAAATATTGGATTCTTTGCATGCCGAAGGAAAAATTTTCCAAATTGGCATATAACTTTTGTTTCCGTAGGGTGCCCAAGACCTGCCAAATATTCTTCAAATGTTCCTCCCAAGTTTTTTTGAATATGAGGATGTCATCCAAATATACTAACACAAAGGAGTTTGTGAATGGCCGCAATATCTCATCCATAATCCACATGAATGTGGTCAGGAATTATTCAATCTAAAAGGCATGACCAGCCACTCAAAGAGACCTTCTTTAGACTTGAAGTTTGTCTTCCATACATCAGTTTGCTCAATCGACAACTGGTGGTAGCCTGACTTCAGAGAAATCTTACTGAAAAACTTGACTCCTTTGAGTTGATCGAGAAGATCATCAATCAAAGGGATTGGGTACTAGTTCTTAACTATGATCTTGTTCAAGGATATGTAATCAATACAAATTTGTCATTTCTCGTACTTCTTCTATACCAAAACAATTGGTCTCCCAAAGGTGAGGATCTTGGTCCGATGTGGCCCTTTATAATTAGCTCCTGGATATGGCGTTTGATTTCTTCATTCTCCATAAAATAATGCCTATACACAGGGTCGTTAGGAAGAGGAACATCGGGTGTCAAATCAATTGAATGTTTTACGTGACAATGCATAGGCACCCCAATAGGTGAGGAAAATATGTCTTTGTGTTCTTATACTATTTTGTCCACCTATTGTTGTTGTGTATAGAGACCTCATGTAGATGTTTTGGAAGTTACGGTTACCTTTCATTCATATTTTGACTGAACCATAAAGAGGAAAAATCTCCTAGTATGAGAGATCACCTTTCTACACTTTTTCATGGAGATCAAAGAGACGGAAGTAGTTGGGAGTGTCTTTGGTACCCTGTAGATTTGATCTCCCAAATTAATAATGAAACTACGAGGCCTAGATTCATAAATAGTGTGATGCTTCCACATATATGGTTTTCCTAACAAAACATCACAAACTTCAAGGGGGTAGATATCACACAATACCTCATATTTAAAGGGTTTGATGCCATAGTGCAGGCGACATTGCTAGCTGACATGGATTTCCTATCCCTGGATGAGCCAACTTATGGTGTATGGCTGAGGATGTGGAATCATTGTTAGGTTCAACCTCTTGATGATCTCTACTAAGATTAGGTTTTTCTGGCTACCATTGTTAATAATGAAATGGATCGGGGTCCCCTTCACCCACATTTGTGAGTGGAAGAGGAGCTCCCCTTATTCAGGCTCCTTTGGTTCCTCTGACTGGACTTTTGTGGTAGTGATGATCACACTGGGTTCTGCATCAATGGTCCATTTTCCTTTTTTTGGTTTTGAATCAGAGTTGAAGTCAGCATCTGACCCTAAGAGTTTTGTCTTAGCCAATAATGATTTTTTGGAGTGGCATTCATCAATATTGTTCCAAGGAATTTTGTGGAATTTGTGTCACTTTCTAGTGTCCTTCTTCAACTTCCCATTACCCTTCTTTGTTGGTGGATTGGACTGGTTGTCCTAGGACTAACCATCCTTTCTGTGTTCTTTTCCCTAGGATTTAAGGACACCCTTACCATATTTCGGCTATTGCGAATTTTGAAACACGAACTCCAACTTGTTTTGTTTCTTAAATTTATGCTTGATTTTGACAGCATATCGATAAGCGACTCCCAATGACGATATGTCCAAAAAATCCATTTTGGTTTGGATGTACCTGTGTAGATCCCCAAGTTATTTTAGAACCATATGTCACTCATATTCTTTTATATCCATCTTGGTGTGCAATGTATGGAAGGTATTTGTGAACTCCAACACTATTTGGCCCCTCTCTTGATGAAGTGTGGTTCATCTCGTGTATTGGTCGTCATAGTTTCCAACAGGATAATATTGTTCCTTGAGGGCATCAACAAAAATTTTCCAAGTGAGTCCTAGCCCAGAAATTGTAGACTCGTCCTTGGCATGTTTCTCATAGTATGTCTCCTACCAATATTTGACATGGGGAAGGTACCTAAGGAGCACGAAGGTGATTTTTTCACTGTTGGAAAAATTTGGACCTTAAAGGGTGTTGCACCTCCAAAGTGACTATTGGTTGAAGGTTCCTCTATTTTTGTAGGTAGGCATTGAAGAATCTGGGAAAAATTATACATCATCTTGTTCCTCTACCACGTGAGGGCTTCCTCAAGCAATAGTTTGATAGGATATCCTGCTCTGTTGTCCCCCTTTTCTTCCACTATAGGAGGTTTCTTGGGCAGGTGAGAGTGGTTGTCCTCAAGAGAAAAAATATTGAGACCCAACTCTTTATACCCTGACCTCGTCAGGGACACGTAATAAGAACGATAAGGATCAAACTACTCTAATACCATTGATCCAGATTATTTTGAGAATGACATAAAGGGATAAATATAACATAGATATAACACGGAGATACAAAGAGATATTGCAAGGAACATGGTAATATAGTAAAATAGTAAAACTTGTATTCTATTAATGATTTTCTGGAATACAAAAGACTGTAAGATGCAAAGCACACAATCTAGCTAGAATGGTGATAGCTTATCTATGAACAAAGATGTATCATCTATGCTTATTTGTAGGAAGTTGATTAAAATGAGGCTCCAAAGGAATTTTTAACATAAATCATAAATGATAAAACCCTAACCCCATAATATGAAACGTCAAACGTTTTGTGGGCCCCGATGGGGATAGTTGATATGTCAACTTCCTGAGGGCACAACTTTTTCATACGATCCCCATTTGAGATGATTGATACCCCGTCAGAAAGGTCTAGCTGAGGTGTACACATTACGAACAGCCAAATATATCCCAATAGATATTTTGGGTGCTTCCAAGTCGAAAACAAATGTCGTTTAGGACCTCAAAACGGCCTCGAAAGTTTGGGACCTGAAAAACTGTTAAAAAACTGCCAAGATGGAAACTGTAATTTGAGATAGTGGAATAGGTGGATGACCATCGATGTCCACCTAAATAAATTTTCTTGTATATTAGTGTTAATGGGATTTTTCCCCTCTGACCTTGGGTCAAGTCACAGCAGAGAAAGACCATATGTAAAAGACAAAACCTACGTTCACACACAATAATGATATAAGAAAATAACTACTTTGAGGGAAAAACGAGATAATGAGAGAAGGAGAAAATTCACACCTTGTATCCTATGTCTTATGTCGATCCTCGCTTTCCAACTTTGATTTTTCTCTTGATATCCACTGGTATCAACCTACAAAAGAAGACAAATTCTATAATGCAACAAGGTATTTATGAATTCAAAGCATACATAGAATGTGCAAAAATTCAATTATATGAAGAAAACTAACATATATCAAAAAATTGAATCAATTTACACATGTATGGAGGGAAATAGAACTCTTTTATTGAAAACTATGAAAGTGGGTAGTTACAAATTGACTCTAATCATTGGCACTACCTCGAAGCCAATCACCTAGATTCCTCCATTGGACCTTCAAGCATCAACTCAGCATGATGGCTCTTCCTAGAATGACTCAGAAGGGATAGGAACACACCCTACAGCCACATATGGGAGAGGAAGGAATGTTGGAAAACAACTTCCAAATCAAAGGGATGCTACTCAGAGGATCAAGGAAAGTAGGAAAGCTTGCAAATTCATCAGCATAATATTGCACCTAGGTTTTCCTCCTCATTCATGCCCTCAAAGGTGCCTTTATACCATCCTCAATGGTTGAGGTGGTTGTATTTTTTTGTGTACATGACAAGGAAAGTTTGAAAATGAGCCCAACCAAAAAACTTGCCCAAAAATGTGGAATATTTTATTTGTTCATATTGTTTTAGGACATTTGCAGGTTGCAAACTAGCAAGGCACGGACATCCATGGTTTGCACACGAGTTACATGTGGATGGAAACAAAAATGATTTTTTGTAGATTATTTTGATGAAGGAATATGGGATTTAAGTTTTCAAGCTAGGGAAAAGGACTAGGCCATCTCGAAAATGCAATTGATGTGGAAATTGGTGGTGTAACAAATGCCCCCTAATGTGTGAGGTTAGAAGGGAAACTGATGGCCGAAATACATTATAACTATGAGAGGCGAGGATGAAATGAAGTAGTTCCAATGAAATTTCATGGACATCTGATCCAAGAATAGAAACCATTAGTAGAAATCAAGTAAGAGTATTATCTTCCTAAGTCAGGCATACCCATGCTTAGGAGTGATGTAAGCATGGCCTCTAAATAAGGTACACTATGGATCCATGGAATATATGAAAGTATGACTAATGTCGATGGCCACAAACAATACACGGTAGATCCATGTGATATATATATAGTAGCAATCATGGACACAAGGAATATATAGTGGATCCATGCAAAAATGAGATCATAACCACAAATGGATACACATTGGAGCTATGTCTCAAAATCAAAATCAGAGGAAATCTAGAACCAATGGAGTGAACAAGTTGATACTCTGCAAGTACCAATGTCTGAGGGGTGGTACAATATGTCAGTTAGGATCACAAAATATGTGATGCTCGCAATTCACCCGAAGTCTTCAAAACGATCTATCGAGTTACAAGTCTACACCATGTGAATAGATGTTTTGGGGTCAAACATAGCGAGACACCATTTGATTACCGGTCATTGATGTATACCGTTAAAAAATACAAGACGGCCTACTAATGATGATAATGGGTGTCAAGGTACCATGGTACAATCTAAAAAGTGTGAATAAATGAGTCGGTGTCGAACACTTGGTAGAATCTATCAGTTAGGGTAAATTGATGTATTCCCATTGCCAATAGCAAGGGAACCTACCATTGATGATTGCAAGCCCCAAGGTACCACAAATAAATCTATATCCCTATCCCAGAACAAGATTTGTTGAAGTCGATAAGAAGAGATCCGCTGGAAGGAAGGAGTTAAGGCATCCTCCATCATCCAGGACGAGGGGTATCAAAAGGCCAAAAAATTGGAAGGACTCAGACAAATAGATTGCAAGGACCACATTGAGGTACGACTCTGGCATGCACGAGATGGAATAGTGCATGGAAGAGACTCTCTGAATAGTAGCCAATAATAGAGACTACTGAAAAAGATGAGATATCCACCAATGGGGTCATATGGAAACCAAGGTACCATACGAATATCGATGTGTGATGATTATTTTTGACGTCGAACATAAGGGAAAATTCTTACTCAATGACCAATGATGGTTTGTCATATATTGAGCACAAGGTCACCTATCAATGATGGATATAGGCCTAGGGTGCAACTCTAGGTCATACTCTAAGAGAAATGTGTCAAAATCGATAGGAGTCGACCCACCAACAAGAAGTCAATGGGAAACTTCTATACTAGCATGAGTGAAATACAAAGATACTTGTGATGATGAGATGTACTTGACTGACATAGGAAGGCCAACTTGAAAGGTTAGAGACTTTTAGTAGAATGGTCGACTTAGGCTAAAACTTCCCTTGAATAGAAACATGAAATGTTATGTGACTTAGGCAGCATGGATTATAAACTAGGATACATTTGTGATATAGGAGGCGTCATCAAACATTCCATATGGTTGGAATAATAACCAACCATAGGATATTATACTCAAAAATGAGAAAAAAATTCCTAAAACCATATTAAACCCAAAATATTGAGACATTGACTCAAATATTGTGCTTTGTTCAAGGGAAAAAATATTGTTTCCAAAAAAAAGATAAACGCTTCCCCCCTGCCCCCCTCTTTTTAGTTTTTTTTAGTTTTTTGTCTTTTTCATGTTATGTAAGCCTGAAAAGGAATAAATGAATGTTATAGCACAGTGGAGGAAATGAGTGTTGCATGAAAGCAAACTAGTTCCAAAGCACAAGGAACATACCTATGCTCAATGCAAGGAAGCATGTGCAGGATAAGCATGCTTAGGGGGTGTTTACCCCATGGTTAAGGTGTCGAGTCACAAAGGCATAAATTGCAAGGATATAAACTAGCAAGAATGCATAAGAAAATGGTTCAATAACAACAAGTTGAAGCCGACATTAAGCCTAGAATCATGAGCGTTTAATATGCAATGTATTTACAACTCAACAAAAGTTTGGAAGCCTCATGGGTAAGTTAGCCAAAAATATATTGAGAGGAATTCATGAGTCTTCAACACAAAGACATGGCAAGACTACATAGGGCTTCCAATCCTACAGAGAATATTGCAGCATGGGTGTCAAAAATTCCAGTGAGGTAATAACTAGGACAACCATGGAAAGGTAAGCTCTATCATTCGTAACTACGCCTTTAAAACAACTTGAAGGTATGATATCAAAAATGGATGGGGTGGATCAATGTGAATGATACAGAGAAATGCATCGTACAGGAGGAAATGACCTACTCTACATGCCAGTAAAAAAAACACAATACATGTTGAAGAATATGAAAAGTGTTGACATAAGTGGCAGCATACGTTAGAGGGATTCTCGTAGGTAATGGCCAGAAAAATATTGAGAAGAAGATATGTAGCTTCAATGCAAATTCATGGTGGGAATAAACAGGACTCTCAATCCTATGAAAGTATTTCAGTATGGGCACCAAACTGCAAACAAGGTTCTAACTAGGGCACCCATGAACAGTAGGCTCTACCACATGAATTACGACACTTCTGAACAACAAAGAAGGTTTTGTGTCGCAACTCAGTGGGGTTGATCCTAAGGAAAAATGAAACAAGAAATGGATAATGCAAAAATCCATGGAGGGGAAAATCTAACCTATATTCCAGTTTCGAGATCATTACATGTTAGAATAGATCAACATGGAACAAAAAGGTACCAAAGAAAATTTCTTCAAATTCATGTATATAAGACCAAAAACATTCACACAAAAGTTTAAAAGTCCAATATAGAAACCTACGATAAAACAAGTATTATGGGATATGGAATTTGAAAACAAGAAACCCTAAAAGTACACTATGTATAGAGGAATGCACAACCTTGTGTCTTATGCATTGTAGTACTCCAAGTAGAGCCCATTTCTAGGCTCGGGCCAAGAGTTTCTTTGGCAACAAACCTATAAAGTTTCTAGTTCAAGAAGAGATCGAAATTCCATAATCATATCTTCAAGGATAGCCTCATCTGAAGGAAACTCAACATCCATGAAACGGGGGCTCGACAACACATAATTACCAGGGCTCGAGGTATAGCAAACGGTAAGATCATACTCAAGAGGAAATTTCATATTACTTGGGGAAAAAGGGGAAAGTAGGAGCTCACCTACCCCCATTAGATAAAACACCTGATCAATTGACGAGACCTTGTCTCAAGAAGGTGAACATAACTGTAAAAATCCCATCTCATGAGCAATTGAACACTAAGGATAAGACACCACATAATTCACCCATGGCAAGGAAGAATCTACTCGAACACTATGAACACACAAAAGGGAAAATGAAGCTGAAGTAGAACTATGATGGTGCTTATCATATTAAAGCTAATCAGTAGTGACAATGCTTATGTTGTGAGGGAAATGCATCACACAAAAGAGAGTAGACACCACAGCCTTCATATCATAAACATGATCGCGCCCAAGAAGCATATTGAAGTCTAAAGGGACTGGCACCACTAACAGATTGACTAGAACAATATCCCCACCTAACGTGATAGGAAACTAAGGAAGAATCCCCAAACATTCACTAGGTATTTTGTCGAAATCTAACAGCTCACTAGTATTTGACACAAGCTTGGGAGAACCTAATACTTGCCAAGCTGAGGAGGATAAAATACTTGTAGAGGATACTTCACCTAAAATACATCAACGAATTCCTTTCAGCATAGATTCAACCAAAACCATTATCTAGAAAGGTGTAGAAGAAGGAAGGTGAGGCTCTACAAGATCATTCCAATCAAAGGAAACCATCTTAGGAATTTGAGGGAGCATACTCAAATAGAGTGGAATGCCCCCTTATTCAGAAGGTACTAAAATCAAAAGTCTAAAGACATGGTATAAAGACACATCACTCCTTGAAATAAGAGTGGGATCGGCTGAAGATTGTGTCGGCTCGACCACTTTCAAATATTGGTCACTCTCCAAGAGAAGAGTGGGATTGGCTGAATATTGCATTGGTGTGACCACTTCCTCAACCACTTGTTGAAAAAGATGTGAGACAACATGGTCAAGAGATGCATCACCCACCAAAATGAGAGTGGTATTGGTCAAAGATGATTGATTATGTTGTTGGGAAACCGAATATGACACAAAACTAGAAGGGCCTTCATACAAGGACCATGCTCTTCATACCACAGAAATAGCAGGGCACAAATGAGTAAGGTGATCTAATTTGTAAAGATTACAAGGGAACTTTGGCTTACGTCCTATGCGTCTAGGATTCTCAACCATATCAATTCCCCCAACATGATTTGCAGCAGTTGGTGGGTTGACCCAAAAATGACTTGCAGTGGCTAGGTGCTTGTATTCAACATGACTTGCAGAGGTTGTTGGAATAACTCCAACATGACTCACAGAGGTTGGTGATTCAATGCTGGTATGACTAGCAGTGACTGGAATGTTTCTCCCGGCATGACTTGCATAGATTGGTTTTTTACCCCCAGCATGACTAGTAGAGGCTGGAGACATATCTCCAACGTGACTAGAAGAGGTTGGCAAATTCTTCTTCTTACTCGTCCTCTTCCTATTCCTTTTAAACTTATGGTTACTAGTAGCTATACTATCACCAGAAGAGGGAGAAAGAGAAGGAATAGACTTCATGGATGTATAAGGTGAAGAAGAAAAATCAATACTATGTCCTTGACATAAGGTTCTTATCTAAGAATAATCAAGAGCATTCAGGACCTTCGAAGTGGTCCACAACCAAAACGGTAGTCCTACATTCAACCTAGGAATGTTCAAATTGGCCATAAAAGGGGCACCAAGGTTTCCAAATAATAGAAAAGCATAAGAATCCCCTTGGTCAGGGATCCCTTGGTTGGTATCATCAAGAAATTTAGCCATATCGTTCTTATGCACATATTATTCCCTTGAGGGATTTTTCATGTCCATAAAATTAACATACCGACTCTGATGAACTAGTGGTATAAAACCCATGCCTTGTACAAGGTGGCTCCACACTTTCAAGAGAAATACCAGAGGACTTTCCTGACCAGCAGAGAGGTTGGTCGAGCACCTTGAATCAATGATCCAAAAGTGATGATATTGACACAACCTAAGGCCAACAATATAAATCAGCACTCTAATAAAAATTTCTAAGAGAAACATCATAAGAAAACAACTTCTCCAAAATTTCATCCCAGATGGATGAGGTCCAAGGAATGAAAAAGTTGGAAGGGACCTTTCGGACGAAGCCACATATTGATTAAGTCTCATGAACCAGTGAATGAATGAGTGAGAAGCATTTATCCTGACCTCCACTGACCATCATTTTCTGGTCCAAGCACCCACGCTTCTCGGGGAACCCTCCAACAGTACTGATAAGTGTGATATGAAATCTTCCCCAAGTACCACAAAAAACCCCTGCAGTCACCTCTGAGATCCCTAGGAAAAGAAACTAAGGTCACCAACTCATAGTCAGTGCCTAGGGGGTATAGTCAACAGTCAGGATCGAATGTATAGGCAAGGTAACTGAACCTAAAACTCTTCCAGAGGACTGATACCAGATGGGTCAGTATCACTTCAGGAAAATCCCCCAATATACGATCTCTCCACTACACTCAGTTAATATTTGGAGGGGATATCTCCTTAGCTCTCCTTTACACAACCTCATTTTTTACTCATGTGTTAGAGGAGCTTCCTGGATAAACTTATACAACAGTTGGATTTGAGACTCTCCCTAGCTCAGACTCTTATGTTTGTTATATGGACTTAGAGAATTTAACTCTCCAACCTAAACTAAGGCCCTAAACCTAAACTTGTTTGTGATATCTAGAAACAAATTCTAGTACATTTTAAGTTTAGCATTTGTTTCAGTGGTTGTTTTTACTCAAAGGGTATGGAGTGAAATTGATGTTGTTTGAGACTCTTGTAAAAATGAAACTTATAAGAACAATGACAAAGAAAAATTTACATTAATTCTTCAAATGAAAAAGAGTTTCAAAAAACAAAATACATGAACAATCCTTCAAACCTTGAAATGCAAATTATTCCTATCCTAGTATATTTTTCTTTTTCAAATAACAATGCAAAGAAATAAAGAGACCTAACTAGCAAAAAACTAGTTTTTTTTTCATTTTATTTTTATTTCTACCAAAGAAAACAACATGCTTAAAGACCTGAGTGCTAGTATGCAAATTATTTTCTTGAAAAGTTCATAGACAAGGGTGTTAAAAAAACAGGACTGTGGAGCAATAAAATAAATAAATAAATGTGGAAACAAAACACAGAAGATACACAATACAATAGAGACATAGATTTACGTGGTTCACCCAGTGTGAGCTACGTCCACCAGAGAAATTTCCAGGTCCTTCCTTTATTATTATCCATCATATGAAGGGATACAACCTACAGCAAACCCGTTGTAACTTCCTCTTCTTTCTCTCACAGTCTCTCGTCTCAGAATGCAATATTCGCTATGTTGCATAAACGCAATACATTTCCCTCATAACAGAGGGTTTCCTTCTAGGGAAAAAAACCCTAACATAATTTCTACTGTTAGATCTGTGACCTTATAATGAATGGTCCAGATTTACAATGAAATTACAATATACATTTACAAGGCAATTTTTCCTTTGGGGCCCCACTTGCTCACAGACCCCGCAGAGGGGGTAACCCCCCCTGCACTCCCCCGCGTGGAAGAGTGTAAATACTTCTAGGGTGTAAATACTTCATGGGGTATAAACATGGCTGAAAGCAAAAGGACCTCTGAATCAAGAAGATAATCATGCTCCACAACCAACAATCTCCCACTTGGAAACTGATATCAACAACTCCACCGTTGTTGTATATGTTGGACTTTGAACCTTCTTGGACCTGGAAAATTTCTCATCTTCATATTCATTCTTGAAGACCAACTGAAACTAAGAAAGAATTCAGTTTCTCCCTGGTTACTCACTTTGTTAACATGTCTACAGGATTCTCGCTAGTGTGTATCTTTTCCAAATTCAAATGTCCATCTTCCAAGACGGATCGTATGAAATGGTACCTCAACTATATATTATTAGTCTTTGAATGGAAGGTTGAGTTCTTTACAAGATGAATGGCACTCTCACTGTCACAGTACAACCTGTTATTCTCCTATTTTTTCCCAATTCCTCCATAAACCTTTGTAACCAAATCATCTCTTTACTAGCTTCTATAGCAGAAACATACTCTGCCTCTATTGTTGAAAGTGAAACAACCTTTTGCAGTTTCGAAATCCAACTTATTGTTGTTCCACCTATAGTAAAAGCATACCATGTGGTGCTCCTCCTGTTGTTTTTATAACCTACCATATCTGAATCAACATATCCCTGTAGAAAAGTGTTTGAACCTCCAAAACATAATGCATGAGTAGCAGTACCTCTCAAATACCTGAGAATCCACTTTATTGCCTCACAGTGTTCTTTACCTGGATTGTTCATATACTTGCTCACAACTCCCACTGCATGTGTAATATCTGGTCTTGTGTAAACCATTGCATACATAAAGCTACCAACTGCTAATGAATAAGGGACCCTGGACATGTATTCTATCTCCTCCTGTGTCTTGGGACACATTTCCTTAGTTAATTTGAAATGGTTGGCCAAAGGTGTACTAAATGGTTTTGCATTTTGCATTTTGAACCTCTCCAACACCTTCTCTATATACTCACCCTAAGACAATGTCAATTTGCGGTTTTTCCTGTCTCTTTTTATTCTCATACCAAGTATTTTCTTTGCAGCACCCAAATAATTCATCACAAATGAATTAGATAATTTCTCCTTGAGAACATCGTTGGCACAGGGGCATACCCAGGGTTCAACGCTACAACAGTGCACCAACAAAACCCTAATGACCATCACTTTTGGCAACACCTGTGAAGCAGATGACGTTTACGTCTATATCAAAGCACTTAGCAAGAGAATTTACAAACACATCAAGACAAGCACAAGCAGAACAACATAGTGTTTACATGGTTCACCCCCACCCTGGGTCTATGTCCACCAACTCTTATTCTTTATTGTCTTTAGTCAATTGGTTACAAGCAAAGATCCTCAAAACCCTACTTCACCTAGGACAAGATATTTGTGCACCTCACTAGATCCTCCTTCCTTTCATTACAGCACAAAGCACTCACAACCTGTTACAATACCTTGCACCTAGCTCTACAAGTCTCTCGCATTATGCACAGAGCATGTACACACCATACTTGCACGTAGCACTTAGTTATCTTGCATACACCACATAGATGCCCCACCACTTCTATCTAGCCTAAGAATCTATTTATATATTAAAAAATAGGCCTAAACATGGGTAAACCCATGCACTGACATCCCAATCTCATACATAATCACAAAAACCCAAAAAGGACCCAAAAAGGGGTCGAGATCCCGTGATCTCCACTTCGTCTTGTGCTCCTCCTTCGACAAGTTGTTGAAGTCCAAAATAGGTCAACATGACCAAGAATCTCCCAAAGCTTGGTCAAGGGCCCCCAACCTCACCTATGACTCATCCCAAGTCACTATGGTCTGACTAGTTCTGCCTCGAATGCCTCGAGCTTGACTCGAGTCGTTTCAACCTGATGTTGTGCTACGGCCTCTTTCACGGTGAACTCCTGGATTACTACATCATTCACTGGCCCTTATAGGTGTTGTTTTGCTACATTAACAACCTGCTCTAGCTCTTCTCCTCGACTCTCAACCTCTGTGAATAACTAATAGGCCTTATCTTGCACAGATTGGAGTCATTGAGTCACTTCCACAACTTTTCTTTGAATCGTATGGATCTTCTATTGGACGGTGCACTGCTCTTGAGACCACTTCATTATTTCTATAGCTGACAGGGCCTTCAGTTGTGCTTGTAGTATCTTTGCATGATGCTTTGCTTCCTGGAGCTGGGACTCTAGTGCCTGCAATTCTGGATTCTCATTGATCTTCTCATATGTTTGGGCACTGTGGTTTCTCATTTTCTTGCACTCCCCGGCAAGAGCCCTCAGTCTCTCAACTGCGCTCCTGGTGGTTGCTTCCCTTTGGTATCTTACATCTTTAGGGGTCTCAGGTACTACACGTAGCTCCAAATATGCTATGTGTTGTTGCAGCTATTGGATCAATTCTTCAAGTTTCACTACTTGCTGTGGAATTCTCTCTTCGACCTTTACTTCTATGACTATCACAGAGAGAAGTGCTATGTTGACCATTTCTTTTACTTCAAGTTTCTTCGTGGGCAACTGTTCCTTTTATTTCTGTAGTTGGTCTTTTTCTTCGTCGAAATTTGCCTGGAGAGCAAGCTTCTCCCATTCTGCAGTACTGTATTGCTCTACAAGGACTCCTTATACTTGTTTCAAAGCCTGGGTGGCTTGCGTTGTTTCTTCTTGCACTCGTCAAAGGTGAGCTTTGACTGTATCAGTTATTCGGTGGAGTTGAGCTAGGTCATCTCCCAGTTTTGGTGTTCCTAATGGAAGAGGTGCAGTGGAGACTACGCAGCTGGACTGTAGTGCTTGTTGTACTCCTTGGAGCTCAATCTTGACTCTATTGTGAATTGCTTCCTACTTAGCCTCTAATTTCTCTACTGTCTCTAGTGAAGCATCATTCAGGGCTGCTATAATGAAATTGAAGTCATCTGAGGCGAGGATAGTCTACATTTTGGTCATAGAAGCTTTCGATTTCTTCCAGGAGGAAGGATTCAGGGGGGAAACCTTATTTTTCTTTGAGGGGTCCTCCTCATCTCTAGGCTGTGTAACCTCACCTTTCTTCTGTTCAACTACTGTGCCATCTATCTCTCCACCATCACCTCCTTTCTCTGGTGAGATGGAAGAAGTATTCACAGATGAATTGTCTAAATCCTGAACCTCTTCAATTTTCTTCGTCTTGCTAGGTCCAAGTGTATCCTGCGTAGTTTCTGGACTGTCTATATCAGATATCTCCGTAGGGTCTGCTGGAATGAGGAGGTCTGTTGACCAGTCCTTGGTGATCTCCTCCAAGTCCTCCTATGTTAACT
Organism: Picea engelmannii; assembly: GCA_009831015.1. Classification (NCBI taxonomy): domain Eukaryota; kingdom Viridiplantae; phylum Streptophyta; class Pinopsida; order Pinales; family Pinaceae; genus Picea; species Picea engelmannii. Next base: position 133,971 of record ML811098.1, on the reverse strand, counting down.
TGTAGTAGGACTGAAGTTGTTTCTTGTGCTCGTTAGCGAACACTGTGTTATAAATGAAATGGTGGTCCCCGTTGAATTTCATCAAAGGAAGGAACCTGTGTAAAGTATTCAGAGTTATGCAAGGTGCGGACTGTATGGCTACCTTCAACTGGTTGTAGTATGCATGAAATACAGTATTGGACTTCCACTATTTATTCATGTCACTTGAATACCACATTGTGTTGAACTTCATAGCCAATGGTTCAAAGGGATTGATGTCTGGGAAGGTCGCACCTTCTGGCATCTCCCAGACAATGAAAGCGATCAGGATCAATAGCTAGCTGAAGTCAAATTCGTACCCTTGATCCTGGGCTTCTTTGTAGTCAATTTCGAATTGGTTCACCAGGTACTTCACCCAATTTATTTGTAGGCCCTCTGTGCACTTCCCTGCAAGGTCGACTACAAAACCAGTAACTTGGGTGGGTCATTTCTTTCATACTAACTTTCCTACGATCAATTGACAGGCGAGGCACACTGCGCCGCTCTAGATAGAAGCTACCTTGTAGCCTTGCATGTCTTTCTTGACATTGTCGTAAGTTTCCTTGATCGTTTGTGTGAGAGCATGATCCATGGCTTTTCCAGGGTAGAAATCCTGTGGTTCGTGTCCTTGCATACTAAGCCCAGTGATCTGATTTATCAACATCCAATCCATTGTTATGCGATGGTTTAACCATAGATAACATGCATGGTAACAATACAACAACAATTTGACACATGCATTCACCTCCTGGTGGCGTTCAAAGTGAGCAATATTCATAATGTTCAGCAGGGTGGACTGCACGAGGTTATGGGTCCATGACTTAGGATGATCTTTGAATTCTTTCCTTTTGTTCTGGTCAGGTACTTATGCAGGGAAAGCATGTTGTAAACTTTCTGGATGCCGAGGTTGAAGTGACTAAACTTCAATGATGAAATCTTATCTTGATCTGTGCGAACTTCACGTATCCCCTTCGAGAGGTACGTAGTGACCAAGGCGTACTCAAAATGTCTAGGTACGTTGTCATGGTTTACAACACCGCTCAAAGGTGGTATATAGGTAGGTAAGATATTCGGGATTAGTTTAGCATTCGCTAAGTCATCCTTGTGCTTAGTTCGTTTCTCCATGGATGGTCGAAATGGTCTTGCTTTGTGAGAAGTCAATGGCGATGCTTGAATTGTTCTTGTGGATGAAGCCTGGTGATTCATAGGATATTTTAATGATTATGGTTAAGTTTTAATTTTGCATGCATTAATTAACCATTTGAGAAACTTAATGAAAGAATGAGGAAATAAGAGGAATTATGAAATCCATATTCACATATGCATATCTGAAATGAAATAATAGACAGCAAACCATAACACAAGAATTGATAATAGAGTTCGGCACAACTTTGCCTACGTCTCCGGGCCTTTGTCTCTATGGGGGAGGCTTCTTTATTTCTGTTCAAAAGCTCAAAAGTACATCACAACAGTGCCAATTGGATACAATACTGATCTGGTCATGTTCTTCCAGATCTCTAGAACCCTGCAAAGAAAACGGCACACAAAACAGACGTCCGGAGCTCCCAGAAATGGCCCGCAAGCATCAGCTCCTCAATAGCTTCCCTACATAAAATTGGCTTTGGCTTGGCTTCCCTTCAGCATAACTACAATTTTTCTATCCTTGACTATCCTCCATGGCCTCAAATAGACCTGGTTTATATAGATCTGAAGTTGGTTATCCATCCCCAACTTCCTCCCAAAATTTGGGCTCCAAAAATGCCCAATATCTCCCAAAAATGGAGAAAATCAATTAAAAACAGGCATTAAATCATTGAAAATCCCAAAACATAACAAAAAAAACCCAATTTTTAATAAATGTAGGGTGAATCCCCTTTCGGCGTGCACTATGGGTCATATGGGTGCCACCATGTGGCTAGGCTCTCCATGTACGTGCGCCCCCTGTCTGTTGGCTCTCGGTTCTGTGGCGTGTTCTATGGAACCACGGGCTAATTGTTGTAACCGCGCCTTTTTGGTGGATGTAGCCCTGGTCCTGTGGGATCTGCCCAGGATCTGAGGGCTGGACCCTATCCACACACCCACGTGCATATGGTCATATCGTAATGGTCACCACCGTGTGTTAGTGTCGAGGGTTGGGGCTACGCCCCGGCCCATTCCCCCGCCGACGAATATATTAATCAAACATAAATTTATTGTTTGCCATATATATAATAAGAACCACCCATGGGCTGGGTGGTTAGCCTGATCCTACTAGTCCATTGCCAGGAGAATAGGTCGGGGGTTCGACCCCGGGGAAATCCATATAATTTTACACAAACCATCAACCAACCACAGGGTGCCACGTGGCAGCCCATGACTGGGCCACGTGGCACCTCAACAACCAACCACAAATTGCCAGGTGTCAATTTATGAATGGTCCACGTCGCCTGCCATGTACCACCATACTGCCCTATCATCCTGTTGTGTGTCTGCCACGTCATCCTGCCACTGTACTTGCCCAATTAGCTGTTGACGTCATCCTGTGCCACGTGTCACCCTTACAGTGGTTACACGTGTCACTCATAGATTGGTCCAGCTGTCTACCCATACACCACATCAGCCTACCATGTGTTGTCTTTAGGAACTTCCATGTGTCATCTCCAGGGGTTGCCACATCATCTGTACGGACTGTACAGTCATCCCCTTTTTTTGCCTGTTTGGGTTTTTGGACAGAACGCGATATCTTTTGCATACAGATCTTGTTTGACGAAGTAAATATATGGCCAGAATCAAGAAGACGAGACGGACGCAATGGTGTTGGTTTTGTCATATTCCGAGCACTTTCATTTTTGAGCATTTTTAAGCCCTGTCAGGCTTCTGGATCCAATTTTGGATCATACCTCCCCACAAAAAGACCTTTTGGTCCCCAAAAGGTTATTGACCAGTCAACAAGCTCGGGATAGGCCACCTGGCTTATCCATTGTCTCTGAACTCTGTCCTGTGCACCTGTCTCATCAAGATCAACTGTAACACAATCATGACAACTGACAGTATATTGTTATCCATTTGAACCTTGTTACATCTTACTGAAGCCACTATCATCCATGTAGAAAACATTACTAATGACAGTATCAAAAAGACGACTACAAATGAGCTGATATACTTGAGATATTTGCACGACATGAGCTTATCTTGAAGCAACTTATGATTGATTTTCCATTCAACAATCATTTCTTGTTCTTGCTTAAGATCGATTACTTCATTTGAAACAATTATTGGTTTGT